>JAGDQP010046384.1:0-11902 GCA_022664845.1 Lepisma saccharinum
TCAGGTGTGTTGAATACTACCAGTTTCATTGAGCAAGAATTGCTCACAGTTTCAGTGAATGAAAAACGTTGCTTAATTCCATAATTGTGCTTTCCTCTACGATTCAGTCTCAGACTTTCCTCTACTTATTGAACTGTACTTTGTTCAGTAGATGCTGGCATATTTGTTGCTATAAGATTAGCATCAGTTTAGTGTTGCTCACGAGACGAGATTTAGGCTGTCTCGTCTCGAAAATGTCTTGTCCAAAGACTATCTCGTTTCGAAAAGATGTATATTTTACATTACGAGAGCTCTGTCTCGTCTCGTTTTCTATAACGATTTCTCTGTCTCGTCTCGTGGTAACACTACATCGGTTTCCATGGTCCAAATGACCTGAGTCAGAGATGACTAAAGGCGATGAATTCAAATTCAATTCTGTGATCCGAACTTCGACTGTTGTCGTTTGAAGGATGCCGGTAATGTTTTCTTGGAATTTTGTATGTAAGTGTATGTGTAAACGTAATCTTTTCTGCCTCTCCTGTAAAATGCCGATTTTGGCACTTAGAACGTTTGACGTATACACTCTTCAATTATACTTAAGATTTAGTATTTGAGAAAGTTAGGAAGTACTGAAATGAAAGAAAACATGTTTTACAAAACATTGATGCGGAGGATTAGCAGTGTTGATGTCTAGGAACTTAGGAAAGTGTGCCTAATCCTTTGGGGCAGAAAAATGGACCTCGTCGAAAGATAGTAGTCGACTTAAGTTCATTATGGTATTATTTCAATTGCAAGACAGAAACTCTGGAAAGACCTAACTTTAATTATGTCTAGGACATCATTTTCCATTTTCCTAGAATTGTATTATTCAACATTAGTTGAAAGATTGGTACTTGCCAACATATAATTAACCATTCACGATTACTTTGGTTTCTGAACTAGAGAAGATTCTGAACAGCAATTAGTTATATCATATGTAGTGCTAAATGTTTAAGGTTGTCTCTCGTTAAGAACAGAACTGTGTGAAGAGGCTGCCATGGACAGAACTCTGATATTTGTGAATTTCAATGACTAGAGCATTTTGAAAAACAAACCGAGACAAGGAAACAGCTGTGTGTTGAAATATCATAGAGGCCTTGCTTGCATGTCGTGATAAGAAATACACAGAACACAACGCTGAGAAGTCATGAACACACAATAAGATAAAAAGAGAGGTTCGTAACAGTTTCGATGCCGTAACCGCTATCTTCATCAGACACAGCGCCTCTCTCACAGTGCACCTGTGAGAGGTGTTGTGTCCGCAGCTGTTACGGCGTCGAACTGTTACGAATTTCTGTTTTTATCTTATTCTATTTTCATGACTTCTCAGCATTTGTGTTCTGTCTGATGATCTTAACTGTGAATTGAAATGTTGTATTTTGCCATGCTGCATAAACAAATTCATTTAACTTCATGGGGTTTAACTTAGCAATGATTTAACTTCGATTCAGAGCAAGCACTCAAGTGTGTAAGCAAAACCTATAACCCAAAATATTACCAAGAAAAGCGGGAAGTTAACAATCTTGGAATATTAAACGTAAATACTGTACGTTGAAAATAAATCAGACCACTGGTATCTATCCCGGTTTTTATTTCTTAATGCATTTAGAACAAGACCTGACTTCCCACATTACTGTAGCCGAACTCATTGTTGAGGCTGGATAGCAAATTCTTTCGTGGTTCTAAACAGATCTGTCTCAAATTTAACAGAAAGTAATCATTTAACCACTTAACGAGTGATATATGACAGAGGTAGTTCTCATGCTAACAATTTCGATTAGAGCATCGTAATTCCGATAATCTTTCCCGTACCAGCACTTCTTCCCCTCCTCCTATACCCAATTTTCAACGTTAACTTGCCTTAATTAATTGGTTTTAAACGTGTGGTTGGCTTTGTTATGAGCAAGCAAACATTTGCGGGTCAATAGCATGAAGAGTCCCACATGTCACCAGTGGGACACACACGCACCCACAGACACCATATGTGTGCGTGGGTTGGCTTACTAGTGACACTGCTGAAGAGAAAAGATTTTACCGATTCTGTTCTCTCCGCTCGAAAATGTGGTTTGTGGAAAAAATATCGAAATACCACACCATTAATATCATCTACTCTAGCGGGGACTATAGCAATGCTTGTGGTCCCGGTGTACTTGATAAATCCGCAAATTCATTCCAGGTTGGTAAAACTGAAGAGTTGAGTCCGATATTACAAAATGGAAAATGAAATCTCACAAGCGGAGTAGGAAAGACCACGTTGCGATTACGGTTTGTGGGATTTCAAATAGGAATTTCGAAATATTACGATGAGTTGTTGACAAAAAATTTATTAGATATGAAACATGAAACCAATATTTCATTGACACCAAAGTATGCGTAGAAGAATGGGCCCTAACCCTGGGTATTTTAACTGGAAGTTCATAATCTATACAAAAGTTAGTTTAAATTCTCTGTAAACCATGTTGTTGACCTCAGTCATGTGCATTTTTATTTCACTTGGAAAAAAAATAATATTCAAAAAATAAGAAGAATGGTGAAAAACTTTGCGATCGTTACCAGTCACCAAGAAGTTGAAACAGATTTATAGATATTTAAATTGATCGTTACCTTTGCAATATAGAAGTAATGTCTCGAAACCAAACACGATGGGAAGGCGATGTACGGTCGTAGAAATGATCTGATAGTTTTTTTTTCTTTTAATATCTGTTTTTCGTCTGCACGTACGGAAACCGACCTCACAACTTCTGCTTTTTCGCTTTAATTTCAATTTGTCAGAATTGTAACAATGTATGTACAAAAAATCCATCACTTTTTTTTTATATTGTTAAGTGTTTCCTGGTGACTCGGGGCAGGTATCCCATCGCCTCTCACACAGTTGGAAATGTTTATAACATCTCCATCGAGAATGTTGTCAATAGCTGCCAACAATTCTCAATGAACTATGAAATGTCAACAAATCTATTTCTCTTTTGTTGGTGCTTTAGGATAGCAAGATTTGCATTTTAACTTCAATCCAGACTTCACAAACAAGACATCTTGCGTTTCAAATGTAACCAAAAATTCTAGCTTTGCCATCTACTTACCAGGCAATAGCGCAGTTAGTAAAGTTGACTTTGCATTTGCCAGGTCGTGGGTTCGAATCCAGCGACCAGTCATCCTGACCCTGACTATAAGGTCTCCCAAGGTTTTTCCTCAGTCGCACCAGGCTAATTCTGGGTGGTACTTTGAAGCTGGACTCTGACCAAAGAGACACAAAACATGTTACTAAACATTTGAATTTTATACCAAGCGGCCGTAGCTCAGTTGGTAGAGCGCTAGATTAGCAGTCGGAAGGGCCTGGGAACGATCCAAGTGGCTGGTCATCCTGGCTGATATTTTTTATTTTTTAGTTACACCAGGCTAATATATCCCGCATCCTTCTCCTACTCTATCCCGCCCTATGCCAAAGTTGCCAAAAGACCGTAAATAGTTCTACATTCAAATTTGAATTTGAAAAATAAAAAATGGCGTTCGATCATTCGGTTTTGAAGTGGGAAGAGTATTCCACGTTATGAAATTAAAGTCACATTTTCCTGGAGAGTATTGAATGAAGTTATTCAAATTTAAGATTTCTTTTTTTAGGTACTTTGAGTCTCATGGTACTTTGAGGTTCTTTACTATGTTGAGTGATATTTTGACGAGCGGAAGACCGATTTATTACTTGACTACTGTGTAACTAGTTCTCCATGTGAAAGATAGTGAAAACTAGCGCAAAGTCGCATCTCTCAAGCGTCGTAAGATGATGAGACGGCAATTTGCACACTTTACATTTTCATTTGCAGATCTATATACATCACGAATCGGGTGGCCCGGGTTCAAATCCCGACCAGGACGCTGAAGACCTTTCTCGCAGTGTTCTCATGCCTGGCTATTTGAGGTGCATCAAATTGTCCTTGGTATTCCTGGACATCTTGGGAACATAAAAGCAGTCGAGCGTGGGACTGACCACCCCACCTCACTTCGTACC
The DNA here is from genome assembly GCA_022664845.1 of Lepisma saccharinum. Taxonomy (NCBI): domain Eukaryota; kingdom Metazoa; phylum Arthropoda; class Insecta; order Zygentoma; family Lepismatidae; genus Lepisma; species Lepisma saccharinum. The sequence goes on from JAGDQP010046384.1 coordinate 4,022, forward strand.
ATAGGTCGAGAGTATGTGGAGCACTACCTCCAAATCCCCACGCACCGTTCACGCCGCGGGCGTATCACCTTTTACAGATTTTCAAGAACCAGAAGACACATTTGGTTGTAGTTTTAAGCACCCTGTATTTTCTCCAAAAGTGATGCCTTTATAACTGTTTTGGTATAGAAAATTATTTTCTCTTATCACTGGAATTATAACTCACGTAGAAGCCCAACTTTCAAGAGAGGAAAAATATCTAGAGGTTGAAAATCCCCTCCGCCTCTGTACTGCATTTTTCAGATTTAAATACAATTACTTTTCATAAAAATCACAAAGGATTTCTTTCTGGTAATGTAATGAAATTATCCTTGTTTTATTTTGGTCGTGAGATAAAACTAGATTAGTATCTTTTCAGCATTTTCTACTCGTTGATCCGTCGATACGACCGTGAAAATTTCTCAGTTAAATTCTTCAGCCATACATGAGAGAGGAGGTGGAGTGTTGATGAAAACAAGGAGCAAAATCTTGTCTTGTCTTTAACTTCCCCACACCATTCTTACATCTAGCCAGACCCCCACCCAAAGGAAAGCTTGAGATGAATTGCTTCTCTCCTGTCGCCCAGTTTGCAATGTTTGCAACTCCTATTTGTTTCAGGATGCAAGGGATGGGCATTCATTTCCTTCGGAGTCAGCCATTAGAAGTAGCAAGCTTCTGTCTTGAGTTTAGAGAGCAACATTATTAGAAGCGACAGGAATACCAGGTCGTCAGTGAAAACGAATTCTTGTCATCTTAGGTCACTAACTGGCACAGATCTCATTATACAGCCCTACCACCAACAATCCTTCTCTCCCACTGTCTACGTATACACCTAAGAAGAAGTTCCGGTGATTTATTGACTCGTGCTAAGACGTTGACGTTTTAAGATGTCCGAAACTTGACTACGTTGCGTTAAGTTTCACATTCATTTTCGGTGCTGTTATTGTAGCTTGAGTAAAAATGGTTAAAATTCCTTCTGCTGGGGGGGGGATATGTGAAATTATTACGGAGCGCAATGTCGCAATTAGTAAAATGTTCGTTACCTTATTTGAAAGTAATTTGCTTGACTTCTAGACCAATATAAATATATTGTGATTGAGATTTTAATTCAAGATTAGAATCAGTTTACCTTTCCATATTAAAACCAAAATTGCTTGTTTCTAATTCATTTCTAGTGCTGCTTTGCGACTGTTGTATCGATCGCTGTTTATCATGAATAATTATTTAGAAAATAGAAATTAACTAAATATATGTTGTAGGAAGAATTCTTCAATTCTTGTTAAAAAAAATTTTAAAAAGTGACAAAATGTGATACAGAAATCTACTATCAAAGCAGTCAGATATTTTATTAGGATATTTCAGCATAACTCTTACTCCAATTCATCTTGGAGTGAAACTTTTTTTTACACAAAAAATGGACCATAATACCTGTTTTCTTTTCATTCCTTTTGTCTTCAATTTACATGTAAAATATAATAAATGTATGTTTTATTCGATTGTTGTGCTCAGTGAGTTCACAAAAGTAACGGTAGGTGACTTTGATGTTTCGAATTTGAATTTTATTTATGGACTTTAGGCATCTAAGGCTCAGGCGGAGGGAAAAATCATATGGGAAGGTGTCAGCCAGGACTTAAGTTGAAGGTTTCATCCCAGCATTTGCCTGGTGTGACTAAGGAACTTCGATGTTTTCTACCATATTCTGACCCCTGGTGAGGGAAAGAGGATCTTGTTGCAACACGCTTATTTTCATGGAACGAACATAAAGAAACAGGTTATAATTATTTTATTATAGCGGGACTATTCTATTTGAAGCAAAACAATAATTAAAACGAATGGAATGACTCATTTGTATATTAAAAAAAAACATGCTCTTTTTTAATGTTTTTATTTAATTTAATACAAAAAGGTTATTATTGTTTTATATTTATATTATTATATTATAACAGTAGTAGTAGTAGTAGTTGTTGTTGTTGTTGTTGTTGTAGGAGCAGGAGGAGGAGAGGAAGGAGGAATAAGTAAAATTTTAGAACACAAAAGTCTTACTTAAATACTTACAAAACAGAAATTTTATTAATATTACATTATGAAGGAAGTCCTAGTTATTTGAATATAAATACATTTTTTTTAAAAGAGAAAAGCTAACCGATTCTAGCCTGCCAAATTCCTCTACTGCTGGTAGTCAATTAGTCTTTGGGTTGCTTCGGAATAGTTCTGAGATCCATTCTGCCTTCGAATAAATAAGTCTTGTTTTCGTAGAACATTCCTATATATATTTGTTCTATTAGAGTGCAATCTCGATCTCCCTAAGCCATACTCTTTTCGAGTCCATTCGTGGCCGATTTAAGCAAGTTTTTTTTTTACTAAAGGGTCATTCTATACCAAATTAACCAGTAAACAAAATAGACCTTAGGCTTTACAAAATGTATAATATTTGGTAATTGTGTTCTATGCATCAATATGATCAAAAATATAAAATTTCATGTTTCTGTCACATTTGTTTTTTGAGTTATAAATTATTAAAAATCGACTGATTTTTGACGAGTTTTGAAACTTTTAAAAGCCTGAAACTCACTAGACAGCTCAAACCTGCACCATTCGTTTCAGAATTTCAGGAGCTGTAATTTGATATATTATTTGACTTAATTACACCAATCTTTATGTTTTTAAGAAATAAAAGAAACTTTGTTTTTTGAATACCTCAAAATAGATTTTTTTAATGTTCAATGTTATTCTGATTAGAATGTATGTGCCAAATTTCATCATGGTATTTCAGTGGGATCATATTGAATAAAACTTCTTTCTAATAGAAGTACACAGCCACTTATGCATAACGTGTATAATTAGCTTAAACGACACTACGCATAATGGCTTTTAGCAAAGTAATTTTAATTGGTTAAAATGTGACATACACTATCTTCATTTAAGGTCTTTTGTAGAACAAACCAAGCCGCCATAGCTCAGTGGTAGAGTATTGACGTAGCTTTCGGGAGGTCGTGGGTTCGATCTCAGCGGCCGATCATCCTGACTGAAGTTTTTCCAGGTTTTTTCCTCAGTCACACCATGCAAATGCCGAGATGGCACCTTCAACATAGGTCGCGGCTGTCAACTTCCCGAATCCTCCCCCGCCTATCCCGACCTGACCCTTAGATACCTAAAGCTCATACATAGAATATTGAAATTAAAAAATATTGTAGAACAAAACTAGTAAAAACTAGAACAAACCTAGTAAAAACTAATCAGTCCAGTCTGATCTCTGTATTTCTGTAACTAAAATAATTTCAAACTAATAATTCTTACTGCCTTTTCGTACCAGGTTAAACACCACATTTTGTGTAAAATCAACTTAACAAACTGTTGATTTCGGTGATGTTGATTCAGCACTGTGATAGTGCTAGTATGACACTCGCCATTGTGTTGAATGAGCATTGATAAAACATCCATTGTGTTGAATCACTGAATCAACACTATTTGTTGTGTTGATTTAACAGAATAAAACGAAATATGTTGGATCAACACAGCTATTTTTTGCCGTGAACGGTGCGTATACGAATCAAACTCAATATTTTATCACCACGTACCTTTTAAGGGAACATTTTTTTTATTATTATACAAAACATAACCTTTTTCTATGTACTCTTATTACTTCAAATTATTTAATAAGAGACACTGTGAAAAGTTTTCCTAAATATTATTTTTAGGGCTCACTCCAAGTGGGCTTCGGCCTTTATCGTTTTACGACAATTATTAAAATTTCAGTGCAGGTGTACAGATATTAACTCTCACAGACCGTTCTTCGTATCGTTTCGTACTTCAATAATAGGTACAATGATTACTTTTTAATCCTAGTAGTAACTTCAGCATTATGTGCAGACACTTTATGGATATAATCATGTCCGAAAACTGTCTGCACACAATCCTGAAATTATTACTAGGATCTTTTAAAAATTAATTGTACCCATCATTGAAGGACGAAACGAAATTTAGTCTGTGAGAGTTAATTTCTGTTTACATGCACTGAAATTTGAATAATTAACAAAAAAAAACGAAAAAGGCGGGAAAACTCACTTGAATTGAGCCCTAAAATCCTAGCTGCGTAGAAATTTTCAGTAGCTTGAGTAATAAAAACCATCCATCATTCGGTTTTCATGGATACTGGGAGGAAAAGAAAAAAGAGAAACCTGAAACGAAATTTGAAGACGAGTTATTCAGTTAGAAATCCAGCGTCTTACCGACTGAACTAAAATGCCACTGATAAGAAAACACTAGATCAAAATAGTGTAGAGGGTAAGAAATACGTTGCCCGAACCCCTAAAACATTAACCAAGTCACTCTTACGATTTACGCCATGTTTTGATCACTCTTTTCTTTATCAGTTTGGGAGCGGAATCTGCATTGATTAAAATATTTCCTATTTTTGTGAAAACAAACGATCAAAATGGTGGCATCAAAACACTTGACGATCATTGGACGTGTTGTTATGATAAGAAAACTGTTTACCTTTCTGCGCAAGTCACACTGGAACTGAGAATTGAGACCTTTCAGTAAGATAAAAGAAATTACTCGGTACTTTTCAAGGATTATGCGATAACTGCAAATACTGACATTGCTTTTAGACATTACGGGATATATCAAGGAATTTTTAAAAAATGTTTAATAGTGCAGCAAATATAAAGAGCTGCAGCCGGGAAAAAAAAATCGAAAATCAAATTAACGGAAGGGGAAATAAAGCACTCATTCGGCGTTCAGTCGTATACAAAGACCTTTCATTGTTTGAGTGAGTTTGTAAAAGTGTCCAAAGATCTTTGAAACATATTGATTTTGTAAACAAATTCTATGACAATTGAAGTCCACAGGGCAAATAACGAGCTTTGTCCATTTTTGCCAAATTAAAATCCGGGTACCATGTGTTTGCTCTTTGACAAACAAACATGTATGAAGAAAATATGCATAGTCCATCTATTACAAGCAAATCTTTATTTGATGTGCAGGTATACGTAATGCTGATTATGGACTTTTAAAACGCTTTCCTGTAAAATCAAGAAAATGGACAGAGTACGTTCTTTCCCTATGGTACTCAATTGGTACAATCGGTAGTAGAAACAAGAATAAAGCCAGATGTCAACTTGAAAGTTCAAAGATTGTATTTGTACAAACGCTTTATTTTACAGACAAATGACTTCGATCAATAAAATCGCCGTCAGTGACCTTGAATTAATAAAAAAGATTACGTTTACAACTTACGTTGTCTCATCAACATACAGCAGTTGTCGAACTGCAAATGTATGGGACTGTACAAGACGCCAAATTTTACAAGAAAAATAATCTTCACCAGTGAACTCAGCTCTCTCGAATTATCAAAGTTTCAAAGTCAATATCAGAGATTTATCAAAGTAGTTTATCCAAAACAATTCATTCAACAATATCCTGTATTAGTCTCTGAAGAAAATAGCATTTTGTAAATGTTTCCATTTGTAATCTGAAACGTGCTATAATACATCAGTATTCAAGATCTAGTAATTACTTTGTCTACAACAAAGAGCTTATTTTTAATTAGATTAGACTGTTATATATCTATTTATAAGGCATTTTCTGTCTTTACTATCACTTTTGTTTTCTCAAGTTTCTCTTCATTTACAACAGTGGTCTTCGGTGCTTGCGAATTAACAAACGTTATTCTTTTTCTTCTGCTGCTATCTCCAATGTTTTACCCTTATTACTGAGTTTGCATGCATGATAGGCGGTATGAAATCTCCTTATACAGACATTCTTGCTCTTAACTTGGATACGCAGGAAGGCTCCGGGGCAAACAATAATTGTCTTTGTCAACGCTGGGACTATAACAAACATAATTCTCTATATGTTACCATATCACAAATGTAACAAATTGTACTAAAAATACTTACGCGATTTCTACAAAAGTTTGCGTGAGAGTCAGATATGGTTTTTAAATTGAAAATCAGTGCAAGAAATATATCTTAGAACACTTATTAATTCCCAAACATCACTAGCCAGGCAGAACAGTGTTATTATTATTATAAACGGAACTGTAAAATAGGCATACGAAGAAGAGATATCTTATTTTCAATGTTTTTTTTTTATTTCCCGCCTTTTTTTTTAGTCGAGAGTTTTCAACCTCAGTAGTAAAGAATGCAACAAATCACATAACACTTTGGAATTGAATTACACCAGCAGTCAGTAGTCCATCACATTTCCCAATTCCGTTCGCAAAGCTCCAGGCTCACAAAATAGTGTGCTTCACATTTTCATCTCTTTCATTCGCATACACGCAGCGACATGGATCTATTTGGCCTGCACATAAATATCTGATACATACTGCCCCAAGGTAGCAGAGGCCTCTCCCCCCTTCTTCACAGAATGTGCCCCAAGGTCCTCCATGTGCAAATTGTGAGAACAATGATTCGCTTCACAACATACACATACAGAGAGGCAAGCCTGTAGGGCGAGTTCTGCTGTCAGGCTATGACGCAAAAGGGAATGCTGAAACATACCAATCAACCTACGATATTTGCAGAATTCATTTCTTTTCTTTTTAACTGCAACACTTTTTCTTAGTCAACGTTTATTGAAACTGTAATTTGGTTGAAAGTAGGTAACATACAATTGCTACTCACCATTTTCAACATGATATTAACTTAGGTAAATAACAACAGTCCCACTTTTCAGGAAGCCCTGTAAGTCACAGCATAATGTAAAGTCTAGTCAAAGATAATTAATGACAAGATTGAGCCAATTTTTAAATACATTTTTGACTAACAACAATTTACAACACCGAAATGTATATTCCGATTGCGTTCACTGTTCAATGACGTCACTTCCTTTATGCTCCCAAAGTAACGGCCATAAACTCTGTCCAAATGGACGGTAGACATATACAGTGTCAAAATTACATCACAGATGGAGGCTCTCTGAAAAGTAATATAAAATAAGAAATAGTTTTGTGGCCTACGAAAGTTCATCAGTAACGGTATTGCGCTAGCCCTGGATTACTACACACAGTAGCGGCTACATGTACAATTTACATATATGCATCTCACGCCTACAGAATCCATCCCCTACATTCCCATTCTAGATATGCCTGGTTCATTCATTTAGTGCTGGAGTTGTTTACGGCTTGAATGAACTTATGACGCTGTTCAGTTCTGACCTATTAAATGTAATTATAAAATCCTAGACGCAGAGGCGGGTTTACTATTAGGCTAAGTAGGCTGCATCTTGGGTTGGCAAATTTTGGAGTGCTTTCACTTTTTTTATAGCAGCTAGATTTGCATAGAGAATGAATCATTGTCGAGATGATTAATTATTGCCCGAGTATCGGTGAAATGATCTCTAGCAAAGAAAATTATCATCTGATACTCCTCCCCTGCAATGCATGTTTTCCTGAACAATGTTTAAACATATAAATAACACAGCTTGTTATTAAATCAGTACACTAAAATAGTAAACATAGTTTGCAATTAATTATTTTAAAATTATTTTCTGTTAGTTCTCAAGAAATATTTCAGTTATAATTTCTGATTACTTCAAGAGAAGAGTGGCATGCACTTCATATCCTAAAGCAGCCAAAACTTTAAATACAGCCTTAACGTCTTGGTGACGTATATGTAGTATACTGCGTGAACGAAATACAGGCAGTGAGTGTGGATTAGCAGACAGGAACGGCGTATCGTGTCGGTGAAATAGAGACCGATAAGGAGTATGTCAGACACTGTTTATTTAGAGTTCGATAAAGGCAGCAATATTCGGCAAAGTGTATGATGAAGATGCAGTTGACGATAGCACATGTCGTCGGTGGTTTCGAAAGCTCAGGAATGGAGACAGAATCTGTAAAGATCAACCACGATC
>JAGDQP010046385.1:0-15318 GCA_022664845.1 Lepisma saccharinum
GACTGTCCTATTTTTCAGGAGGAAAAACGAATTCGAGAGCTGATGGTCTTAGAGAAAATATCCGCTTGTGATGCTAAACGTCGATTAAGAGATTCTCAGCGCACCCTTCCCTCTGGTGCGTTTTCACATGTTGTAGCCAGACTAGCCGTTAAAACTGTCTCGGTTGGTACCCAGACAGTTAATGTATCAACACAAACAGTGTCTGATGTGCATGACGACCCTCCGAAGCCGCCCAAAGAATCGGAGACTCCTCGCAATATGCCGACGCAGAGTCAGGGACAAAAAACACCTGTGCAGAGCTCCAGAACTCCACGGGCTAAGACTACTTATAGTCCGTATAAAGTCTCGAAGTTAGTTCGAACTTCGCCTCTCACTACAAGCCTTAAGACTCTGACGAACGTTTTGTCTGTCAGTTAGCTCAGGAAGAGTCTGCACATACTGTCGATGAACCAAGTTCATCTTTGGCTTCAGACGTGATTCAGGACCACTTAATGGATATAGATTTTAATCTTGTGGGCAGGAAAGGGAAACCTAGGTATAAACCTAAACTTAAACGGTAATATTTACTTGTTTTCGCAGAGACTTTTATGATTACCGTTTATTTTATATGATTATGCTCCTTAGCTGTTAACTTTTATAATGTCTTTTTGTTTTACCTTGTGAAGGGCCATTTACAGGTTTTCTTGTTATACTGGCCATTTACACCAGTTGGCTGATTATGAAGACCTTCTACATCTTCATCTTTTATATTATTTTAATTAACAGCTAAATTTTGATATGACCAAGATAAGGGGCTTCCCCCGTATCGGGACGGGCGTAAGCCATAGTGCTGTTACCGCCCATAAAATTATTTTTTTCTTTTTTTACGTGGTGAGGAAGTTTTGTACATTTCTATATTGAAGTGTGGTTTATCCACTTTCTAAGTTGTCTGCTGCCAAAAGTGATTTCGTGTTTAATCTTAACGGCATTATACCCAGACAAGACCAGAAGTGTGGTTTGCGATCAGTACAATATGGACAAGAGCACGGCGTTCGTGCGTTAACTCACCAAATAGTTTGTGTGTGGCCAGTTTGTAGTTAAGGGACAGTATTGATCCATTACGCCATCGGTGAAACTAGCATATAAATATTTCGGATGTCGTGTGGGAGACCAAGACAAAACTAGGGCACCCCACATCATTTGTGTGTCGTGCTACGTCACTTGACTTGAATGGGCCAAAGGAAATCGGAGATTCATGAAAATTGCTGTACCAATGGTATGGAGAGAACTCACCAACCATGTGGATAATTGTTATTTTTACCTCACAGTAGTTATGGAACATTCTAAAAGAAGCTAATGCAGAATCAGTTACGTCAACTTTAAATCCACAATTAGACCTGTTCCACACGGGGATGAGCTTCCATTTCCCGAGCCACCTACCAACTGAGAAGAGATATGACCAGAAGAGTCTGATGATGAACCATCAAGATCAACATCTACGTCCACGGATCCAACGATCACTCCTGACAGTGTTCGCGAGCCACATCTCATCCCGCAATTTGAACTTAATGACCTAGTGCGTGATTTACACCTGACATAACAAGATTCGGAACTTCTAGGATCAAGTCTTCAGCAGTGGAACTTATTGGCTGTTGAAACTAAATTATCAGTGTACAGAAAAACGCATGTGCAATTTTCGAGTTATTTCTCAATGCAAGATATAATGTGTGCGTATGTACGGATATTAATTGCTTGATGGAAGAGCTTGGAATTCCTTACGTTCCAAAAGAGTGGTGGTTATTTATCGATGCTTCAAAGGTCAGCCTTAAAGCTGTCTTTTTACATAATGGAAATCAAAAACCTTCTATACCAGTTGCGCACTCAGTGACGATTAAGGAATCCTATGACACCATGTCAACTTTGCTAAATCTTATAAATTACAAGGACCATTGTTGGCAAATATGTTGTGATCTCAAGGTAGTTTTGTTAGGATTGCAGGGCGGTTACACGAAGTACCAATGCTATTTATGTTTGTGGGAAAGCCGAGCTGATGACAAGCATTATAAAGTGAAGGACTGGGAACCTAGAGTGAATTACGTACCTGGAGAATGCAACGTCATGGTCCTTTGGTAGATCCTAATAAGATAATACTGCCACCACTTCTTATAAAGTTAGGACTTATGAAGAACTTTGTCAAAGCCATGGACGCAACTGGTGAATGTTTCAAGTATTTGCGAAATTAGTTTCCTAACCTGAGTGTTAGTTGGTCCCCAGATTAGGAAACTAATGCTTGATGAAAACTTTGACAGCAAGTTAAACAGTGCGCAACATTTTGGGCAATAACAAAGCGGAGAATTAGTGAAATCGTAGGACATGCTACAGAAATACAAAGAGTTGGATTGGGAGAAGGTGCTGTCAGCGACGAACAGGGGGAAAGATTCCACAAAGACATAATGGCAATGGAGAAAGGTACCAGGGACGATGGGATCCTTCAATAATGGGGGACTATTGTTGGGGTCTTGTTAGAGAATGCAACACCTTACAAGAAAAGGAAGTAGTGTATATTTTTGTAACTCATTGGAAGTTTCTTAATTCTGGTAGTTTCAATGGCTTATTCATGACATTTTTGTATATTTGTATTATTGTTTATTGTAAATTGTCATACATGTTAATTCTATTTTGTCTTTGTGGTAATAAAGCAAATCGTTTTTTCCCAAATTCATAAGACCTGAAAGCAATATTATGTGGTGCAATAAACAGTACACACAGTATACATACAAATATATTTATTTCTCTAGAAATAATAATGCGATTGTTATGCAACTTGGAGGGTTTATTAAGTATCAATCAAGGTTTACTTTGGTATAATTTCTGTGTTATTATACGTAAGGGGACAAGAGCTAGGGGTATAAAATATGTGAAAAAGAATTTTTTTAGGGAATTTCCCCAAAATACCTCTATCGCGGGAAAACTGTACGTGATGGAGAAACACTGAATGCATATTCGAATTCAGGACAAAAAGTTCTTTTAAGATCAGGTGTTTTCTCTCATGTTACAGACAAAAAGTTTAAATTTGTTGACTAGTGTTATTAATGGACACTGCTGTTATGAAAGTGTGATATGTGTTTGTTTGCACTCCGTGGAGTCAATTTGCAAACTTCTAAACAACACTAAAGACATGCTAGTGAACCTATTACAGAAATGAGTGAAACATCTTCACGTCAAAGTATAACTGATATTACATAGTTAACCATCATCACTAACTTTGTACTCTAGAATTATTAAATCGGGTCATGACTGTTCCAAGATTCGATATAAAAAAACAACGTAAATAATAATTTGTTTTCCTGAAAGTATGATTTATTTTCTTATTTTAATTTCTTGTTACCATCTCATTTGAATTGGACTACTGCGTTTCTGAACCGCCTCCATCGACGTTCATACCACAACTTAAAACCGAGAGGCTGATGTTAAGTGTGTGGTGGGATGTCAAAGGCATAATTCACTGGGAGGTCATGGAACCTAACTCAACAATTAATTCCATCTTCTACTCCTTAATCGCCATGTAGTCATCATCAACCATGATAACACCACGTCATATACTGCTGTCATGATTCGTCGAAAATTGATGGACTTTAGTTGGGAGATTTTACCATATCCGCCCTAATCTTCTGACTTCGTCCCTATCACCTGTTTCGGGTTTTGCAGAACTCCTTCGTTTAGAAAATCTTTGTTGTGGTGGCTGTGAAAACTGGCATACAATAAGTTTTTCGATTCCGAGCGTCAGGGCTTTTATCAGCGTGGAATTCAGCTCCTACCAGAATAATGGTAAGAGACCATCGATTGCGATTATGTAAGTCTTAGCCGAGTTCCATTTCGTGTTCGCACTTTTATATGTACACCCAAAAGGTGTAGAACATTTGCACCTACCCAGTACGAGAAAAGTGAAAATTTAGGAATTTACGTTGACTGTGCTAATATATTTTCATCTTACCATCTTCGACACTAGTGGACCTTGCAGTTTTGTGAATCTCATTCATGAATAAGTAATTATTCAAAAAATATTTGAATACACTATTGCGAAGTCCACTAGTATCAAGGTTCCTACACATACATATCTAAGCAACATAATTTACATCTAATAAATTTAATATTTTAGTGACCTTTGTCAAAACCTGACGACGCTACTGATGAGGTTGCGAAGTATGTAGCATATTTGACTACTGCACTTTTGAGGGAAGTTATCTAGGTTAATTTGATTAATATTAGGGGAATAGTTTTGTTTCTCGATAAGATCCCTTGCTACTAGTAAAGTATCAAAACGGGAACTATTGTGTGCAATACCTACCAGTCTCTCGAACTTTGGACCTTGACTAAGGACGTGGATGATAAATGGTTGCATGTCATAAAACAGTCTCTATCACCTTGTGCATTACCACATACAACACATTTATACTCCACTTCCTTGTCCTTACATTGGTGACAGCTGTGAGAAGCACAGTTTGCACGATGCTCACTTTCTCCCTTTTCATTCTTTGCTAGTAGTTGGGTTTTTACATCGAAATCAACATACAAGAAGTTTTTAATAGGCTTCTTCTGTAACTTGTTAACGAAACAAGTGCGTCGGTTCAACATGCGTCAGACATATTACAAAAACGTTCCCCACAAACACGATCATTTTTTCCATGACGACGACGAGAATCAATTTTAACTCCACACTTTGGGAAAATTTTCACGTAATAACATACGGGCTTACCATTCTCTTCCATACCATGAGTGCGATAGCATGAAAGATTAGGAAATGTTCTCAAACAATCCTTACATTGAATATTACTCTCTTCATCATCAGTAATAATATGTCTGCTCACACATTTTGCATTGATACGCCTGTGGTTAATACGATTATGATAAGGGGTAAGGCAATCAGGATACCTTTTTTTGTTCAGAAAGGATTTTATACAGGAAATGACTACGTAGTGTTGGTTTTCATAAAAGAGAAATAGCACTCTGTCCTCAATACCATGTAGTAAAATCTCTGGTCATTGGAGTACGTACATATACAACAATTTGGTACTCATCCCCAAAATTTTTTCCTTTCAACTCAACACCAGCAGCTTTACATACCTTTCATCATCCAAAACTTTGGTGTGTTAAGCATATAGTATGCTTTATTCCTTGACTGTTTTGTCTGTGGTGCTCTAGTTCGAGCCAGACAGAGCTCGCGCGAGGCAATTATCCTCCCAAACGCCGGGGAAGCTCGGAATGTTTTTCTAAGTACTCCTCCATCGGGAGATACTTTTTATCATTCCTTCGGCCCTGTTCACGTATCGGGTCCGTAATATGACACTTGATCGTAATTGTTTCACCAAGGAGAAATACTTCGTTTGAGTTCAAAATATTTCCAAAGTGGAAAGAATATGCTCAACTGTCATATACGGACGTTTTCTCCATGGAATATAAACAGGGCGCCCGAGGTTGTCGTTTGAACTGTCTATGGAAAAGCCAATGTAACTATCTTGGTCCACATCAGACAATACTTGTTCAAGCGAGAAAGTAAACAGGGCCTCAACATACTGCTCGAGGTTTAAAATTCTACCCGGCTCTCGAACACCTATGGTAACCTCCACGTAAAGGAAATCTAGTATATTCTCGATTACGGCGGGATATCACTTAAAACATAATTTCCCCTGTTCCATGCAGCTGGTGATAGGCATTTTCATTCACCCAATGACTCCCATCTTCCCTTTCCAACCTAGCGATATCATTAAAATATCCCCCTCTCCCTAAAAAAATCAATTTCATTGCATAGTTCATCCCCCCTCGGCGACATTTCCAAAACATGATGCGGTTGAGAATGCACATCCACTCTCACAAAGCTGTCTAAATCCCCATTCAAACTTTCCCTATCAAGTCTGTGAGAGTCTGCATGGCTAGTACTAGCAATATGACGTACTTGGCATCTTAGTAAGAGAAGTGGGAGGGAGAGTATGATTAGAGCTAGAAGTACTAGGAACAGGAATTGGTGCTGACATGAGCGTCGAGAAAGTTCAAGTACCAGGAATAAGAACAGGTGGTGGTGGTGGTGTTATGTACGCATTCGAAGGAATAGGAATAGGTGCTGGCATGAGACTAGATGAAGTGGAAATAGTGGGGGAACAGATTCCGGTGGTGGTACAATAAACAGTGGAATTGTGAATTACACAAGTCAATGTGTTCGCTAAAGAGGTTGTGGTGATAGTGCAAGCACTAGTACTAGTCGCAAAATGAGTATAGTATTTTTTATTTCATGAGAACCTTTTTCGCAAACCACTTCCCCCAGAAACCCCCTACCGCGCCAAGGAAGTGACAGGGTCCTGTCGTAAAACATGTATTGCCCTCCTGCTTTTTGCAGGGTTTACATCCTCTAGAAATTTAGGTTGAATTTGTTTGTGTAAGTGTGAGGATAAGAAAATCAGAATGTCAAATTTCTTAGACCGTGGTTATCTGATGTAAGTAAGTCCCGAAAAATGGAAGATATATATAAAACATGTAGAAAAGATTGAAGTGAAATAGGGGCCTAGAATCCGTTTTCAACAACAGTTGTGCGCCTTTTATTGAAGTGTCTGACTCAACGGAGGAGAACAGAGATGACTCGGATGGTCTAAGCGCGGATACAGAATAAATCTTTAGGATAAGTTCATAAATTTTATGCAATTTATATATTTTTGTACATTTTTTCAGCATGATAAACATATCCCTCGTCAAATTATCTTAATCATTGGTTAGAACTTCTTTTCGGGGGGGGAGAGGAGCCAGACTCTATTTTCTTTTTGTGCCATGTCTTTATACAGATGTAAAATATATCTAATAATAATAATATAATAACTAGGACGCATTTATCGACATGTTACCGAGAAAAAACGGTAAACATCAGTGGGGATGGCCGGCACAGGAAATCGAACCTGGGTCCTTTCGATTATAAGTCGAGCATTCTACCGACTGATCCTCATTCAGATCAACTTTATGTTTTCTAATGAATCTTTGAACGAGGAGTCCTGCACTATTCACAAAGATTAAAGTTTTTGGGAAGCGTTTATTTTTGGTAAAAGTAAGATTTTGTTTTTATGGAGGTTGGCAACGTCGTTCATCTGCCAATATTTACAATGCGGTTAGAAGCACGTGCCCTGTGGGTTGTTAAAAGATTTTGTTTCAGACAAGAGACGAAGGTTCACATGTTATGGAAGAAACTATAGATTTGCTAGTATTCGTATCCATATTAGAAGGTGCAATGAATGAGAAAGGAGGGAGAGACCTGCGAGGAATGATGGTCAGAGATTCATCTTCGTTTGCACGAACATAGATATCTGAATCACCACTTTCCACATGAGGTAGTAAGCCTAAAACGCATAGTCACTATAGGTTCAAGTACTCTCCCTCCTTCCACATCCACTGAATCTACTAATATACAATAATGTTGCCAGTCTAATCGTACAATTTCCTCTCTCTAAAAAATCCCCCATTCCTAAAGTAATAAAATCCTCTTTGCTTTCACACCTGGCTAAAATGGCTTTATACATGTTTACATCCTCCTTGGGTTGCTCACAAAGCATGTAACTGAAAGGAAACAGATCGCAGGATAATGGATAACACCCATTTGCTCCATAACTATATACCTCGCCCCATGTCTTCAACATCCTCTCCCTATCACCATATCCTTTTTCAGCTTCTCTTAAAAGATTATCTACAGCATTCATAAGATTCGTCATAATGCTGAAATTATAAAAAACATTAAATAAGTATTATTCTTCCCTATCACGAATCAACTAATTCAATGAAAATAGATCATGACTACCACATAATAACAAATACTGTACAAAGAGTGTGATTCAGTACATTTAAATTGAGAGTTAATCTTCCTTTTTTCATATCCTCCTTACTCAAGCTTTCTTCATAAAATATCAGATTCAATTATAAAGAAACGATATTGAACTAATATTCCTTTATAAAGATTCACATGAAAGAACATTTAATCCTGCCTGAAACAACGTTCGCCTAAAATTCACTTACAAAATCTTACATACAATGTCATCAAACCATTATTCATATGAAACAAGACTGAACTTTAAATCCCTTATAAACAACTCACTTGTAATATTCCATATAAAACATGCTTAACCAAATATTTATTTAAAATCATACATGAAAGAAGAATTCACTTGCAATGACCCATTTGAAACAACGATGAACCAGCATTAAATATCACCATTGGACCAAACACATTTTTTTTACCGTTGGCCCAACCACATTTTTTTATTAAAATCTCACCATTAACGTAATCACATTTTCTTACCGTTGGGGCAACCATATTTTCTTACCCTTGGACCAACCACATTATTTTTACCGTTGGGCGAACCACATTTTCTTACCCTTGGGCCAACCATTTTTTACCGTTGGGCCAACCATATTTTTATTAAAATTTTACTGTTGGGCCAACCAATTTTTCTCACCATTGACTCATGCACATTAAAAAAAAAAGATCTATCATGAAAGATCATTCCTGTATAAAACATCTATTTACCTTAAATCAAATATTTGCTTTTTTCAGCAAAATTTGTAGACACTAATTTAAGATCGGTCTTCTTGAAAAGGTTCAAATTCAAAAGGTCAAAATTGAAATTGAAAAGAAAAAATAAGTAATTAGTATTATTATTCCCTATTCACATTTTAACTTCACACATACACACACACTTCCTACATAATACTAACAAACATTCTTTGTACAACATTCTTGAGAAAAAACGGAATATCCCACTATTATACTCTGGATATCCTAATGATAGAGTATGAATATCTTAAAATTTGCTCTTGACATTTAATTTTAATAAAAGAAATCAAATTACCTTTAATTCAAGTTTCGCTCAGCTAGAAGAAGAAGAAGGAACAGAACACACTGTAGTCTTCACTTTCTTTTCCTTTTGAAAACCTAAAAATAAAAAAAAGTTATTTAATCATCATTACTATTTTTTAAAAAAAAAACATTTAATTGATTATGCTAAAGTCACTAAAATTATTTTTCACTCTCGATCATACATAGCTATAAATAAAACAAGTGCTAGTGTGAAATGCTACAAAAGTTTCACAGAATAGCTGGAGGGTCAAAACTTAATAGCTTCTGCTTCTGTATGAAGTTTCTCTTGACTACTCACACAAATGGTAAGATATTTCAAATATCTACTCAGAAGCAAGACAAGCGTGTTTGAAAATGAGCCCTTAGTTTATGAAGTCATCTGAAATGCCTCTTTTCAATACAACTCTCACTTTCATAAGAGGCATACATGTTTAAAGGACATAAAATAAAACTTAACTATTCAACCAAATCACAAGTAAAGCACCTAATGTATATGTTACTAACACTGGTTATCCAATGGATATGCTATGGATTACCTTACGAGTGCAAGTGATAAGGAAATTTCGAAGGGGGGTGTTCCCAAACATTTAAGAGGTAAGGCCTCTACTCCAAAGTCTGCTAAAAGCATCGTTCCAAACCCTTTAAATACTAAAACATCTTATCCTCCAATTATATCATAGATATCCTGAAAATATACTATGAATGCTTTTAAATAAAAATTATTTAGCTTTCATTAAAATTTCCTTCTCCTAATACTTCCAATATACGCCCTCATTAAGACCTTACTCAATCCTTTCACCCTCAATCCCCGACCTGAGCCTTAGATACCTAAAGATCATAAATAAAGAAATCAAATTCAGACCTTCACAGTAAAGTCTAAAGACCATAAATAAAAAGAAAAGAGCATTCCCGTACTATTCCATAGGTCCTGAGTTAGACCCCAGCGCCCGACCATCCATCCTAACTTACGATTTTTCAGGGTTTTTCCTCAGTCACACTAGGCAAATGGCGGGGTGACACCTTTAATATAGACCCTCGCCAACACTTTCCTGAATCCTTTCCCCTCCTCTATCGCCCGGCCTGGGCCTTAGATATCTAAAGGCGATAAATAAAAGAAAAGGGCATACGTGTAGCATTCGATAGGTCGTGCATTCAATCCCAGCGGATGACCATCCTGACTTCTGTTTTTTTTTTTAAGTTTTTTTTCCTCACTCACATTAGGCAAATGCACGAATGGGACCTTCAATATAGATCCTGACTAACACCTTCCTACATCCTTTTCCCCTGCTCTATCCTCCAGCCTGAGCCATAGATGCCGAAAGGCCATAAATAAAAAATCAAATTTAAATTCAAACTAAAGTCTATTTGCTATAAATAAAAGAAAAGGGCATACGTGTAGCTTTCAATAACTCGTGCATTCAATCCCAGCGGATGATCATCCTGACTTAAGTTTTTTGAAGGTTTTTTCCTCACATTAAGCAAATGCACGAATGGCACCTTCAATATAGATCCTGACTAACACCTTCCTACATCCTTTCCCCCCTGCTCTATGCTCCAGCCTGAGTCATAGATGTCGAAAGGCCATAAATAAAAGAGATCAAATTTAAATTCAAACAAGTCTATAAGCCATAAAGAAAAGAAAAGAACATTCGCATAGCATTTGATATGTCGTGGGTTCGATTCCCTGCGGCCGACCATCCTGAGGTTTTCCACGGTTTTTCCAGTCACACCAGGCAAATGCCAGGATGGTGCCTTCTATATAAGCCCTGGCCGAATTCTTCCAGCATCCTTTCCCCTCCTCTATTCTCCACCCTGAGCCATAGATGTCCAAAGGCCATAAATAAAAGAAATCAAATTTAAATTCAAACTAAAGTCTATACGCTATAAAGAAAAGAAAAGAGCATTCGCATACATTTGATAGATCGTGGGTGTGATTTCCTGCGGCTGACCATCCTGAGGTTTCCCACGATTTTTTCCACTCACACCAGGCATATGTCAGGATGGTACCTTCAATATAAGCCCTAATTGAAAACTGCCAACACCTTTCCCCTCCTCTATCCTCCACCCTGAGCCTTAGATACCTGAAGGCTATAAATAAAAGAAATCACATTCAAATTCAAACTACCACACTAAAGTCCAGCAAAAAGCACTGTTCGAAATCCTTTAAAATGCTAAAACAATAAGTTTATGAAGTCCCCCCCAAAACCTATTTTTTTTAAATATACATTTTTTACTTTTGATTGAAATTTCCTTCAACAATCACCACATAATAAACCTTACATCAAGAACTTTTAAAAAGCTAGCGAAGTCAAAAGTAGTCTCACAGTACGATATAACAAGTTCAATCTTACACCAAAGAATGAAAATTCAATCGATCAACTTAACATTATATAGGAATTTCTTATCTGCACACTACGCATGCTCCATACAGAAACTAAAAACTTTCCCCCTATGTATCAT
Organism: Lepisma saccharinum; assembly: GCA_022664845.1. NCBI lineage: Eukaryota > Metazoa > Arthropoda > Insecta > Zygentoma > Lepismatidae > Lepisma > Lepisma saccharinum. The sequence goes on from JAGDQP010046385.1 coordinate 11,327, forward strand.
TTAAAAAAAATAAGAAATGACGTACATCGAACGCAAAACATTTTAGTCATTAAGGTACATGACTTCTATATCTTCATACAAAGTATGATCTCACATTTGGGAATTTACGTATGATACATCTAGAACGTTTAAGCAAGTGTTTTATCATCAGGAAAAGTGACCTCTTTCCAAACTATGAAATCAGCTCACAATACGTACATATCTTACCATGTACACTTCATACAACATAAAAAAACTTTGAATTGCACAGTCACTCTGCTTTGAAACGTCAGAGGATGGCTAAACAATAATAATGAAATCACTTCTCTGTTTGTCTGAACTAACATGCACTGCTGATAATCAATGTATTTTTCACTTGTTTAACAGATAGCCATTCTAGTATGACAAGTGACTAATACACATAGGTCATATACACGCTCTTATTATCTTCTTGTCTATAAGGAAGTACAAATTATAAACCTTTATTTAAAACAACTTACACACTTAGTGTACACATAGTAAGAAGTATATAGATAGTACTTTTATCTGTTTATCATTCAAAAACAAAAAGATTAGATTCATCTCTGGAAAATCAGAGAAAGGATTCCTCGTTTTAGTCTCATTTCTATATGTATAGTGTTAAGATCCTGTTCGCTGTCTCTCTCTGCATTCACAGGACTTTTTAGATGAATAAAATAAAATAATCCTACATTCTTCCTCAGAAATTCAAAATTAAGGTGAGCTTTTTTAAAAATCTACATTTTTTTTTCAATTTAAATTCCATATTTACAGTATACACCTTTCCTCTATAATTCAATTTTCCGACGGTTACTGAATTATTAATATCATGCTAAGGATGGGACCTACAGGATTTCTAGCAGAATTTTAAATTTTGAGGATGCTTTACCTTTTTTTTCATTCTACAGGGATTCTAGCATAATTTCCAATTTTGAGGGTGCTATAACTTATTTTTTCATAAGTTCTAGTCCAAAGAGCGTTTTCCCCAGAATTTTTCGGACGGGCAGTAGAGGGATTCTAGATAGGACCTACAGTTTTTCTATCGAGCAAGGTATAGGGTTTTTAGCAGGATTTTTAATATTTTTTGCGGGGGGGGGGGTTGTGAATTTTCAAGACAGGACGCATAGTTTTCTATCAACTAGGCTATACACTTTCTCCTAGCATTTTTAATTTGGAGAGGTTATTAATTTTCAAGACATGGTTTCTGCCTGGATTTTCATTTTTTAAGGGGTTCGTGAATTCTCTGGACAGGAGCCTATCGAACAGACCTATAGTTTTCTATCGAACAGGCTACAGGGTTTTCTATCAGGATTTCTTTTCTAGTCAAAATTCCCTCGTAACCTTGTACGAACAGCCATCCCAAAAGGATTTTCCTTTCACGAGTTTCCCACCAAAATAAATGTGCCAACCTCGCATGATTCATCTACGAACACTGCCAATGATCTCACAACTGAGCTACGGACGCCTGGTAACGTCACCGCGACCAAACCTCATATCAACAGATGTGTCAACCGCGCATGACTCATCTAACAACACGTCTGGCAACAACGCAATGACGTCAAACGTCAATGAACTCACAACTGAGCCACGAACGCCTGATGACGTCGCTACGAACAGGTACCCACTCTTCTCAAGTCATATTGCGTAATTAACAGCCTTCCAACATCATAACACGCCACGAACAACCACCAAACCCCTCCAAGGGCAATCTACGTGGCGCTTGCTCCTGCTATCTAGGCAACCTACAATTTTCAGTCCTTCGATTACTTCGTCACTATTCCCGCCGAATTTACCTCACCATCTTCTACAAACACGTCTTAGGTCACCTTTAACCATCCCAAAGCCCACGTCACCACTTTTTCCGCCAAAAAAAACACCGTAATCTGCTACAAACACGTCGATTACCTGGCGCTTGCCTCTACCATCTAGACAACCCGCAATTTTCAGTCCTTGTCGACCCCCTTCTACTATGGCACCTTCAATTTAGGACCTGGCCGACTCCCTACCACATTTTACAAAACCTTATCTCGGAGTGATCCATAGGTGCATAAAAGATATAAATAAGATGCAAACTCAACGAGTATAATATATAAACTGTCGCTCTGTTAATTGGCATATTGTTTGTTAATGCCGTGTGGATGGATCGACATGGAGACTGAGATGGATCGAGTGGCCGTAGCTCAGTTGCTATAGCGTTGGCTTGGTAATCGAAAGGTTTTAGTACGGCAATCTATCCTGACTGAGGTAGTAGTACCGGGCTATTTTCCGTACGACACGAATAAACTAATGTTTATAATAATCCGCAGATACACACACACTCACATAATGTCTGAGAGTGTGTAGGAGAAGGAATGAGTAAGAAAGGCAAAAAAGAAATTAACGAAGTCATGGAAAGAAAGAGAAGGATAGAGAAAGATCAATGAAACATTGAAACTAGATTGATTTATTATTTTCCTAAAGAACAAACGCAAACACATGGTCTACTTTCTGATTCTAGCTAGTGATGCTTGTTCTCTCTCCAGCCCAAGTAGAATCTCTTCTGCAAATAGTTGAAGCTATCATTTTAGTCGAAAAAACAAGGCACTGACTGGGTATCGAACCCGGACCGTATGGTTGAAAGGTCAAGACGGATCCACTGCACCACACATTTCACTTCTAAAAATCTACGCAATACATGTTACAGTTGTTCTCTGTTTAGGAAGTACAAGAAAACTTGAAGCTTCAGTTAAATGACTTCTTCGTATTTACACTGTTGACACACAGGTTGCATCTTCCAACCAATATTCGTTAATCGTAGTCTTCTTCTTTTTCTACAAGGACGTTCCTACCAAAGCGAATTCGGTTCGCTGTTTCCACATTTATTAGTATTCGAGATTTACGAGCAGAAGTGTCTATTTGATTGTTCAATTCTGCCTTGTAAAAAGATCTTTGGTACGAACCTCTGTTACACACTTTCAATACTGCGAAGTCTGACATCGTTCCATTGGACTAGCCTCTTTAGCTAATGCTAAACCTCCAGAAATACCATTCCTATTTTCAGTGGCCGGTTTCTCAAAACTTTTGGAATAATATTACTAGTATCTACACTATTAATATCAATTCTCTTCACAAGTTCCTGTTTCTCAGAAAAGGGGCAGTTTCTCCAACATCAATTACCTAACTATACCTTAACCATCCGATAACTAAGAGTGTGTTAAGTTTTTAATCAGTCGATATTTTTCGCCAACGCTAACGTGACGAATTTAACTATCCGTTTACAAACGAATGGTTAAGAAACTACTTGATTTCTAAATTTCTCATAGGCTAAACGAATTTTGATTGGCAGGATGAAAAAGAGGATTGGCAACAAATAAATTATGCAGTCCGCAATCAAGTAACAAATCGCTGGCGTTTATGTTTGCATGTGTGTCAGGCGCGGTGCGTCAGGTGAGGCAGGTGAGGCCAGGCCTCACCTATGTATCTCCACAAAAATATAAATATATGCAAATACTTGTTCCTGTTCTCAAAACAAATTAATGACTTTTCACGCTACAAACAAAGCTTGGTCACGCGCACGAAGCAGCCTTCAGTATACCTAGATTCCAAAGTGTGAAGTAAATTCCTACTCACAACCCGAGGAATGCAATCGAGCGCTCCAGTATGTTCCAACTCAGCTCAATGGTCATACACACGGTTGATTTCCCAGAAACTCCTGCAGCTGAGGCCTCCTCTGAGCGGTTTCTCACTGGTTACCATGGCAACGACTCGTAACAACAGATATCAAGCTTCGCGTTTGTTAACGGGAACTGAGGCCACTTTGTAGTTATTTCTCACTTTCCAAAACCTTGGAGGAATTAGATAGAAGGAGACGCCCAAGCTGCCAAATTTTGAAGCTGAAAATGGCCGCCCGTCAATCGTCCAGTGCGGCCATCCGCCATCTTGCGTATGGAAGAAAACCACGAAATCCCTATTGTTTTATGTACACCATAGAGATAATATTTATATGAAATCTATAT
>JAGDQP010046386.1:0-15318 GCA_022664845.1 Lepisma saccharinum
TTGCGCATGCTCAAAATTAAAAAAAAATACGTAACATTCCTTCAAAGAAGATAAGAAGAAAATAGTGTATGAAAATTAAGTTTCCATTTTCTGTATAAGTAGTATATGTACAGAAATTTACTATTTTTATCATGAATAGTATATGTAGAACATATTACTTATTGTTTAATACAAATAATCTTGGAATATTTTCCATATTTATCTTTTCTTATTCTGAAGATGATCTACAAAGCTTTCTTATCATGAAAGCATACATAATCAATATGATACTTACATGATAAACAATTTACTTTTAACAACTTGAAATTCTTTTAAGAAAAAGTTTCTGATCATGCACTGTCAAATGTTCATAAAAGTCTTAATGACGCTTTCAATCACTAAGAGGAACAGTGTTAATGTCTTTCTCAATTAATTTCTGTCTCAGAGCTTCCTCTTTTAAAGAAAGTAAATCGCGCAAATAAAATTAAAATATCTGAATATTATCGAATTATTCGTTTCAATACATTGTAGTTTCGAAAAATAACAGCATGCATAATTGCTTTCAAAGTACGTCTCCTCACATCATATTCTTCAGCAGCTGATCTAATTATACAATCATGCTCAACCTGATTAGGAATGTTATAGATCTGTGGACAATTTAAAAGCATTTTACACCTCCATCGTTCAATTTCAGGAGAAGTTTGTGTTAAAAGAAACAAGGTTCAATTTGCTAAGCTAGAAATAACATAAGCCGATTTCAAAAATATTAAAATGTTAATTATATGACTGCACTGTCAATCACACACATTTACGGCGAACATCAGAAGATGTGAAACGAATAAAAATTTCAGCTGCTGTCAGTCATATTCAAGCGCTTTCCCGAACATGAAAATGTATGAGAAAAATAAACTAAGAGCTCATAGCTGGTTCCCTCAAATTGATCAAAAGCCTTAATCAAAGGGAGCATGTTTCAACTTGCAGCGCTTAAGATATAAATAGGCTGTTGTTAAACTAAAGAAAATGTAAATCTGTTGAGTCTACTGTCAGCCACATGCGTTTGCGGTCAACAAGATAAAATGTGAGACAAATTAAAAATTTAGACTGCTATCAATGAAAGACTTCCGCTTTCCGAAGTAAGAAAATGAAGAACAAAAAAATAAAGTAAGAAGTCGAAGCATGTACTTTCAATTCGCGAAAAAGGCATATTTAAAATCGAAAGTTCTAACATACTCCTCAGACAATTTAAATGTGAAAGAAAGAAATTTCACTGAATATTAAAATGAAAAGGAGAACAGAATTAAAGTAATAAATCTGAACTTAGCCCCTTAATGAAAGATGGAAAATAAAATAAGGAATATATTACAATTGGGGTAGCAAGGATGGTTCGTACACGGATGTTGGCAACGAGAGATTTGTCGCCGGTTGCATCGTAGCCCTTACTGGGCGAAGACGTGAACATGGAATGAGAATTATCTGGAGTGGACGGATGGCAGTGGATTATTAGGAAATTAAATTATAATCTTATCAGTATAATTTCTTTTATCTTCTATAAATGAAAAATAATAGATTGTTTTACACTTAATATTTTGAATTTAATTAACTAATTAAATAATTTCCAATGTAGACAATTAATTTTCCAGCGCTACTGTCATCTAATTAAAATAATTTTTCCTTTCTTTCAGAAATAAAATGTACTCCAGAAGCAATATTCTTACTTCTCTAAACATAAATGATGAAGACTATCCTCAACGCTGGATTGAGGGGAGGAGACTAATTTCTCTGTATTGCGAAAATTACTTGTACATTGTTATTTCTAGAGGAAAGAAGAAAACAGTAAGATTAGTTTTCCTACAGTCCCATCTGGAAATGAAAAATAGAGGATAGCATAACTAGCAAGCAGTATTAGCGGCAGCACCAGTAGCAGTAGCAGCAGGAATAGCCATCTAAGGAATAACTAGGAAGAATAGTTTACTTTTGAATCTTCGCCTGATTCTCTAATACTGGAGCAAATAGAGGACGTTCCGGAGGAAGATGATAAGGAAACGCATTTTTTTTAAGCGTATATGAAAGTAAAAATGAAAATGATTGTGATGATGATAAAGAAGACAAGCAGATTGAAATCATTTTTTTAAAAAAACAAAAAGGTGTAAAAATATTATATCCTAAATGAACTAGATGGATCTTCTAATTTACTGAATATGTTTTTGAAAAGTAGACAGTAATATATTAATTTATTCATTTTTATGAAATTTCTTCGCATAAAAATTTATTCTTTTATGTAAATCTTAATTTATTTATGTATTATCTTTTTCTACAATTACCTGATAAAAGTTTATATTAAGGAATTAAATATTTAAGACAACTTAAACAATACACTTATTCGTATATTTTATTTTATTTTTTTACCTGAGAAATATTTATATTCAACGTAACGTAAACAATATAATTACTCTTAAACAAAACAATATAATTAGAAGATTTCCTAATTTGACCTGAGATACTATTATATAAAGAGTAATATTAAAGTGATATATTCTAGAAAACATACTCAGATTCTAAATAATAATTATTGTGCTTCAGACTAAATGTAGTCATCTTCAATATTTTTATTCACGAGTCAAATAATATAATAGTATATTATTAAGATACATTTATTTTTCTTCATTTACAATTTAATACGTATTAACTTCCTTTATTCAAACCAAATTTATATATACATTTCTACTTAAAATAATTTATGTAACATTTACTTTCAGTTTCACAAAATTTGATCTATCCTATTTAGTTAAAAGTTTGTGAAGCTTTATGTTTTATTTAATGAATTTATAAAACTTATTTGTTTTAATTAAACATATATTTTAGTATTGCATAGTTTTATTTAAACATTTAATGTATGGTTATTATTCCAATTATTGATACTTTTATAAAGGATTATAACTTAACTTAATTCAAAGTAATTTTTACTTAAAAACTTTTAAGCCTTATATAAACTTATATTAGTAAGTATTTTTGAATGGAAGAAAATTATGTTAAAATGAATTTATTTATCCTAAATATTTATGAAGCTTATTTTACATAATTCAAAACAATTTTACTTAAATTTTGTAACTCCTAAATATTTTACTTACTCAAACTTATGTTAGGAATTTTTTTTATTTCAATATAACCTACTTTACCTCTTTACAAAAAAACAAAATTGTAATTATGGCAAATCATTTTCTTATCATATTTTATTATTTAGATATTTTACTTCTATTAATTCGTAATAGTAATAATTTTGGAATTAAACAAAATGTTACGAAAATAAATTTATCTATTCTAAATAAAAAATGTAGAAGTTGTTTTAGCATATTAAAATTATTTTTACTTAGCAAAATATTTAAATCGAACAATGTATATTAGTAAATATTTTGAGTTTTACAAAACGTTATCAACACGAATACATTTATCGTAAAGAAAATTTTATTAAAATAATTTTATTTGCTTCAAAATAGCAATACTTAATAAAGTTTAAGAATCATAAAGTTAACTATATTAGTAATGATTTTTAAGTTGAACAAATGTTTTTTGAAAATAAATTTATTTATTCTAAAGAAAAATTATATAAAGTTGATTAAATTATATTAAAATAATATTTATTCAACAAATTTTATTAATTTTAAAAATTTTACTAAGTTATTTTATTTTTTGAATTAGGCAAAATGTTATAGCAACAAATTTTTCTATCTTAAAAAAAGTTTACGAAAGTTATTTGAGTTATTTCAAAATGATTTTTACCTACGACTTTTATAAATCTTAAACACTTTACTTACATAAATTTATATTCGTAATTATTTTTCAATAAAGAAACATTTTGTGAAAACATTTTTATATCCTAAGAAAAATATATCAAACTGATTAAACTTATTTCAAAATAATTTCTGCTTAAGAAATTTTATGAATTTTTAATTATTTTACTTACAAAAATTTAAATATTTTACTTGTATTGCTCATAAATTAATTAAAAAATGATTTTTTCTTTTTACTTTAACAAAATTTTATTTACAAAATAATTTTTGCTTAAAACTTTTTATAAATTAAACATTTTTCTTCCACTAAATTTAAAATTTTAAAAGTAGTTTTTACTAACACAAAACTTTATCTAACTTAATTATTTTAGATACTGTTTGTGTAAGTTTTTCATTTTTACTTAACAAAATTTTGATTTTCACTTAGTTATATATCTTATTAACTTTAACTAAAATAAAAATTCATATAATTTTAATTAAAGAAACTTAAAGAATAAGTTTTCATTTTCTAAAAACAAAAAATATTTTAAATTTTCATTTACTTAAAGCAGCATTTAAATTTTCTTCCAAGGAAAAGTAATTCTTATTCGTTTTCTACTAACAAAATATTTTTTTGTTTTTATTTCAGGCTAAATAAAATCAAAAGTGTAGAATAAAGATAAATTGATATCATAGTTTTAATACAAGTAATGCAGTAATCAAAGTACAATAACAAAAATTTCAATTTTATTTTAAACAACTCATCCAAAACTTCGAGAAGTACAAGTTTAACCAATATTAAAATGGACAGATCTGGGCATGATGCAAGCATTTGATTCGTGAGACATATGATAAGTATAACACTTTACATTGAAATTCAAATTTAATAAACTAAGGGAAGGACAACCTTCCACATTCACATTATTTACATTCTTTAGCTGAAACAATTTACGAAACAATTGCAGAGTTTTACTAACTTTAAAATAGAATAATGTATAAACTTTACAGACTTGCGCGATTAATTTACGAATATGACTTATAATATATCCATTTGCAGTATCCCATGGGAATCCATGAAAATTCAGTTAACAATTTACATTGTTTTTGATAGATAACTTATTGCTAATTCTACCATTTCCCAAGGAACTTTTACCAAACAATGAAACATTAGACTAACACCACTTGAAACAAGATAAAACTCAGATGCAATTAACTCATGGGGTAAAATTTTAAAACAATGCATATACATAATAAACGTTTATCAGGAAACTAGATTTTACTGGAAAAAATATTTGTCCAATAATACTTGGAATTAATTTTAAAATAAATTCTGTATCACGAAAATATATTCTACACTTCTCGAAAAACATATTCACTGTTATAATTAATTGTCCTTGTTTCTTATAGTGGCATAATAATCAACAAATGTTTTATGACCATTTATAGAGATCCTGCGTAGCCTAGTCGGTAGCGCGCTCGACTTCAGTGCGAGCGGTCCCGGGTTCGATTCCCGGTGGGGGTTCAAAAATTTCGGTGTTGACCCAGCATCGTGAGGGCAATTGGGAGCTGTTGTGAATAAAAAACAGTGGCGACCACAATGAGAGCTTCGGCTCTCCTCTCCCAACCCGTCTGGTCAGCGTGGGAGCAGTAGACCAACTCCTCCCTTCGGGGAGAGGTCTCATCCACTAGTGGATTGAATATGGCTGTGATTTATTATTATTATATGATTCATTATTTGATTCGATTTAAGAAAACTAGTATTCCAATCATATATACGTTGAATATTTCATGTACATCCGCTAACCAAATTCGATTTAGTGTTTTTACTGTTTGTAATATGCATGAGTCAAAACTAAACAAAGCACTTGAAAAAGTAAACTCCGTCATGTGTCTTCCATATTAGCAGTTCAAATAGCCAAATCAGTTCCTTTCAGAACTACATAAAATGTGTTTTCCAATTAGTTTATCTCTTACTTCTTCTACTTTGCTTTAAAGTATGTTCCGTACTACACGTTTAAAAATCAGAACTGTAAATTCTCCACAATTTTGATGTTTTGCTAAATAAGCATTATAAATCTGCATGACGTTACTTGGTTTAAACACAACGTTCCTAGTGCGATCATTAAAACATTCACTGCATTCAACTTCATTACGGCCCCAATGAAAGCAAGTATGTGCTAAATGGTTATGAATATTAAAAAAGCACGCTGGGCACACGTGATGTGAATCAAAATTTTTCCAATTGTCTATGGGTTCCAAAATACAAAAGTCTTCAATAACTATATTCCCACACTGACAAGACGGAATACTAGATTTTCCATCGCTTTTAGAAGAAACATTATCAAGGGCATTACAGAAAACAGGGTTTAATTCAGAAGAATTTTCCAACGTAATTGAAGATCCATTCTAGGAATCACTTTCAGTGGCATTTAAAAAAACGATTGATTCACTCTGGGAATCACCCTCAAACAAAACAAAGTTTGATTAACTCAGGGAATCTCTTTCAAAAGCACTGTTTACTTATTCAAAGTTACTGACGATTCATTTCTAAGAGCACTGTTCACTATATTTTAACTCCCTGAGTATTCAATAGGACTTTCAAAACTAGTCAGCAAGGAAGAACTAGGAGACCTATATTCAATGTCTACCAATGCTAAGACAGCATGTTCTGCTTCCTTAATAGCAAATATGAAACTATTTGTTCAGCAATTGTCATCGCACCACATTAAACTTTGCGAACTCATGGTGGACTGAAAGCGGTATAACTGCAGGTGTTACAAGGTTACTGCTGGGAACAAATCCGCGTGTTACTTTTAATGTTCAATGATGAGGCACTTTCTATTTAACATGAGGAAAAGTAAACAGAAACACTACTTATATCAACTTCAATTTTTTCATAGAAAAAAATAAAAAGACACTTTTTCACATTTTTAGTCGTTATTAGGTTCTGCATTATTGTTTTTTTGAATTAACTTCGTTAATACATCGTCCACTTTAAGTAAAAGTAAGTTCCGTACATTATATTAAAAATGTCAATATAATTAAAATGAATATGTTTTGATAGATAAGCATTTTAAATTTGAGAAACTTAGTAGGATCCATTACTAGTCTCCATTTACGTCTCATAAAGTTTTGTTCACAACGATGCTCGATCAATCGTATAGAAACTCTACGATTATGTTGTTTCAATCGTATAGGAACTTTATAGAAAAAAATCGAACATTTTGTGGGACACTATTTATATTTCCGATTTTCAATAGCTTCAAACATACACTGTTCACGAATCGGATAATTCACGAAACCACGTGAATTTTCTGCTGTAGTACTGCCTGGAACAAATTCTACTTCTACACTTGATGCCGATTCACTCTGACACAGGTCAGCAGATGAAATTCCGTTGTCGGCAACAGGATTTTCAGTATCCTCCGCACTTTACTATCAGAACTTCGACTTCCAAACTCAGCTTCAACTAACACTAAAACTGTATTACAACTTTCACAAGGAGGTACCAACTGCAGCTGGTGATGCGTGCTGACCAATCAAAATCTTCCTAGTCACGTGAACCAAATCTGTCCTGTATGATTAATTCTTCACGTAGATTCACTATTTGTTTGCCAATAGAAAACGAAGACCATATTCGAAGTTTGCTTTTAAATAATTATATCCAGGATAACTATTTACCTTTAGATTAATTAACTAACCTATATCCTTTGGATTTAATAACACACGATGAAACCATCGTTCAAAATCTGAAGATGGTTCTCTTCACTTTATGGACTTCCAGAATTTAAATATCGTATACACTCGTGTTCACTTTTCTCCTTCTTCCAAAATGCAAATGAAGAACAGAAAAATTTCTGTACTGTTGCAATTACGAATTGATTTCAGTATAGCACGTTGATCAACACATTTTGAGCAACAGCCACAAGAAGACTTCGCAGGTAAAGAAAATGGATATGCCGGTAAGTTAACAATGGTATTTTCACTCCCGTTCTGTGGTATGGTTAAATCAAGACTAAAGATTTAAATTTTAAGTTCTCCACTGAACACTTGCTTCCTCCTCCAAGCATGAGGAGGATGGGAAACAAATAAAAATGCCTTCAATTCGGAAAAAGTTATTGCTAAATGTAACGAGTTCTATCTTGCTGATACAATTTCATAAAACGTCAGAGGTGTGAAAGAAAGCAAATTAAAAGTAACAAGTCCAAGCATGTTCGGGACATCGAAGCAAGTTGTCCTCAAGCTTGGTAAATGTGAAAGAAAATAAAGTTTTTTAAATAGGAATATGTCAATCAAAACGTATTATCCAGCCGACCATAGCGAAAGATAAAAGATTATTTTGTTCAATCAGAAGAAAGTTCTAGTAAATACCTTTTCCTTAAAATATCAATTCCCCCAAAAAACTATTGTTTAAAATAACCATCTCTAGAATATTCGAGACATCAAAGAAAATTCCCCTCGAGCATGACAAATGCGAAAGAATAAATAGATTGTTAAAATCTGAAAATGTCAATCATTCTATTTTTCACTCGACCATCAAGAGATGCGAAAAAACCAACAAAGTAACACCTGCGTAAATAAGAGGTCGTAGCTTGTTCCAACAGGTGGCCAAAAAGTTTATCAAAAAACCTTTGATCTAAATGAAAAGTTATGTCTTGCTCCCACAATACCAAGAAAAGCCTTTGTTCAATACAAGGTCAGTCTAATGTCCAGTCGAACATAAAGAATGCGAAAGGAAAAAGATTATATTGTTCATTGAAAGAAAGTTCTAGAAATGTATGGAAAAGCCTTTGTTCAAAACAAAAGTCGCGGGCTGCTCCGGCTTGTGACCTACTTTCTACACCTGTAGTTAAGTTACTTGTACAGTGATGTTCTCCATGAAAGTCATGGGACAAGTCTGCTACATATTTCCCCCGAGAATAAAATGATAATCCCTGCTACTAATAAATTTGATATACCCTATTAAAATCAGTATCAAACCTTATCATATCATAAATTTAACGTATAATATTACCCTATACAGCTCTATACGAGTCCGCAAGCGGCGGCGGTGGGAAGAAGCGGCGCGCGCGGGGGACTGTAAATATAAAAAATCCGATTTCATAATTTTATTTGTTTATTAGCTACATCAATAAAATCGTTAAGATAGACTACATTCTACGGAACTTAGGTTACGTGGGAGCTACGATCTCCAATGACCATGGGTTAGGCAAGAGAGGGGTTAAAACCATACCTCACCTAACCCGTTTCTACAAGAACCAATCACATACCAGGAAGATTCCGAGAAAGTTGCACCAACCCTACTGGCCAAGTTTGAAGATACAATTCCGTCATTTGCCTGACATGACGATTGAAAAACTCTAAAAACTTTGATCTGATTGGTCGATAGCGGCAATTGAAATCACTGTCCACCATCTCTATTACAAGTCTGAAATCCTCGACGTTAGCTTCGTGTGGAACGAGGGATGGGTCGAGTGTTGCAGTGTGAGAGAGACGGCAAACTCACTAAAATGTTTGTAGCCGATTCCAACTTTCAAAGAAAATGCAATTTATAAATGAAATGATTATTGATTTATTTGTTTTTTATTGAAACATAATAAATAAATCTCGTAATCTGTGATTGCTTGATTTTCTAATAATGTCCGAAACCATCTGTTGATCTTCTAAGGATGAGACTGACAGTATCTCATTAAGTTGGCTCCGAATCGCTCTGTACAAAAGATCAGCACGGAGACAGAATCCGTGATCGTGCGCACTTAAAATTTATTCCTATGTTTGAATATTTTATAGAGGAACATATTTTGTATATTGTCAAAATTTTATATTATGTACGTGTTTCGAAATTTTCTATTCGACGTTCATTTTAAGATGCGGAACATTAAGCTGAAATGTACCAAAAGCACTCAACGGCTCATGTGTTCTTCAACAAACTTTTAGTACTAAATGGACATTTCCGGCAGTATTTTTTATTGCATTAAAATTTTGTCTGTTAACGTAGACTACGGAAAACATTTTCTTTCCTTTCTATGATGCATTTATCAAAAGTAATAAAGCCTTGCTATGAAACAGTCTCCGTCTTGCGCTTAATCGGTCGCCACCATGTTATGACGTAATCAATCTGCTTATTTCTTGTCAATAACGTACAGATCGTATTTGATTTGTTAGTATTGTTAACAAGATATAGCAAAAATGGATCGAAAGAAATAGTATAAGTGCTGAATAACGTTTCTGTATGCCTTAACACATCAGCTAGTTCGTTCCCAGTGAAGAAAATGCGCCCCAACCCCGACGGTCTAATTTTTGCAGCCATCGGCCCGGCGTCGGGGGTGTGACAGTAGGGAAAAAGTCGCATTTAAAGGCGGTCCACCAGCGGCCCGATGTCAAACGGGCGCGTTAGGCAAAAAATCCTGTTGTCAAAGTGACCAAAAGGATGAAGCTAGGAGTGATCTAACTAGCTTAAACTGATCCTTGCAGTGTACCAATCACACCAGTACATTCTGTGAAATGGTTGGCAAAATGGTGCGAAGGTATTTCTTGACTCCCTTGACCCGACTATGGGGTTGGGAGTTGGTCGGGACTGAGGAAAATGCTGACCATGTCCTAACAAAGCGGGAATATGACGGCAAGAATAGTCGAGAAGAAGGCGGGCCATCACCTATCTGAGGCAGTAAGCAGAAAACAACTGCAATTAAAATCAGTGATAGTCACTATATATCTACAATAGTCATTAATTTCTTCATTATAGAGATTAAAAAATCAATTGGAAATGTCAGTTAGGATCGTCGGGCTTCACTCGGCACTTGTTTTAAGCCCGACTTTACACCGACGGTTGAAATGTGGGCGGCAGCATTTGTTTGGGCTGAATTCTGGCCGAGGGCTGTAACGCTCTAATATAAAAATATTCTTATTACATTAAAACATATTTATCTCTTAATTTCATTCATCTTTTTACAGAAATCTGTAGTGAAAAATATAAAAAACTACAAAGAAAGCAAATACAATGAAATTAACTACATTTTTCATGTTCTCATTTGCATGTTGAAAACATTGAATTTCAATTTATATTTCAACGAACATTTAATTAGGAATCGTTAATAGGGCGTTAATCTATGACATAGATTTCGCTTTATGTGCGTTTTCTACGGCTACATATTACACTTATTGAGAATTACAAATTTAATAGTGTAGCGATGATCAAGGTGTTAAAGAAGAAAAACTGCACATAAGAAAGCAAAAAGGAAAGTATTCTTTATTTTTATTCGTAGATGATGGTAAACAACGCGTAGCAACTCCATTCTAGACTGCCTGTTAAAACATATACTGTAAAAGAGCAGTAATCTCACAACCTGGATCCATGGATGAGATCTACCAACGATAATTGCAGAACGTTCCTGTGTTCGAACCCCACAACAGCCTCTGGGATTAGAAAACTAATCTAGGATTTAGCGTTAGAAAATTAACACCGTAAATCATGACAAGAATAACGTATAAAACGAAATTAACTGTGTGTATAACAATAAACAGAATTCATGTTTTGTTCCGTACAACACGTTTCTCATAGCCATTTGCTGGCCGTCTTAGCTGTGCTGACGGCGGCAAACGCCTGGTGCCCGACTGTGTCTGTTGGGAAACGGTCGGGGTTTGGGCGGACGCCGGAAAAAATGAGCGTTTTTCTGGATGGTTTTTGCTGCCTTTGGGGTTGTCGGCCCGACGATCGGGAACCGAGTGCGTCCCTACCCTGACCGGCGTCGGCCCAGCGGAGGATCGACCCTGTTTTCTCCATTGGGTTTTATTCATATAAAATTGATTTTTACTTTTAATTCTTCTTTAAGATATTGATATACTTTGGTAGCTTCAATACTAATTTAAAGCAGCTCTTTTTTTTCATTATTAAATCATGATATTTTCTAATAATGTTCTTTATAACTTCTGTATTTAAAAAGAATTACCCATTTCTTCTGTAATTAACTGTGATCTTTTTCATCCGACAATCTTATACTTTTTTATGAATGCTAGTGAAGCATTTTTCAAGAACTTAAATGCATATGAATTAATAGTGCACGTTACTGCCATCTGTTAACATTTTAACGTATAACTTGTAGCCCGTGAATATATTGAATAGTTTTAATATGTCATTGTAAAAATAATAACATAAGCGTGTAAGAAACAAAAATGTAAATTGAAACTATTTCATTGAAGTTAGTCTTGAGTTTCGTAAAGTAAACTAAAACACGGCCTTTGATGGGATTCAAACAGCCTTACGAGAAAGTATAAAAAAGTTGAAAGTTGCGTGCGCATACCAATTGCACCAAATTGTCAAAACATCAAAATTGACACAAACTAGCGATAAGATCACTGCAAGTTAAGACCAACTCCTGTATTGTTTCGAGCAATTTATGTTATTAAAAACATGTTTTGGTGTTTTAACTTATTGAAGTGTGTTCTGCAGATTTTTACATTAATTTCGTCAAGTGATGATTTGAATGTTCTTTCTCTTTCTTGTATTTTTTTTTGTCTTCAAACTTCTGAATAACAAACGTAATAAGGAACGCATATAGCTACGGAAATAGTACGAATTGATTACATCAAATCAATCAGAAGATGATTTTCGTTGTATGACGTAGGAGATCGAATTTTTAATACTTCATGCTATATTTCTACGTAACGGAAAATCATACTGCTGAAATTTCAAAAACAGTATTATTATTTAATCTGATGCACAAAAACAAGTTGTAAAATATATAAGAACGGTGAAAACGGAAATGTCCATTGCAACAGATCAGAAACACTTAACTCTTAGTCTTTTTCTCAATTACAAATGAAGAATACAGGGATAGAATGCGGAATATTCCGTAAAACGCATTTTAAAGACCATAAATAAAATTCAAATTGAATCCATAGAGAAAAGAGACAAAATTCAAAAGTTAGCTATTTTAAGTTGATACCAAAGTGAGATACGCAAACTTTCGCTCTATCATGCGGAAATGATTATTTTTTTTCGCTTGAAATTTTCCTACTAATACGGCAGAATAATGTTTAATTCCTGAAGGGTGATTATTAGAACATTTCCCAACACTTTTTTGTGATACACTCAAAATTTCCATAACATGCTTCTCAAGCATTTTAAAGATAATTAAAAAAATGTAACTATATTTTAGAACTTTTAATATGTTTTCCAAATATAATTTTACTATATTTTTCGAATGATTTCTTGTAGGAATATTCGTGCATATTCACACAGTAGGCAAATACTCTCTGAATTCTGTGATCTGTTCTTACGAGTGGAATCTTGTTCATGTTTATGATAAGAAATATAACCGATATGCAGTATTTGGCTTATATCCAATTGATAACTTCCAACTTTTATAACAAAAATTATTCATCAATTCATTCAGTCCCCGAAATAATTTTGCAAATTTCGGGAGGTGATTATTACATCAAAAGAGATGTTTCTTTGAAGAAACTTATGCTTTCGAAGATACAGGCGCTCAAAGTTAGGCGACATCGTCATACATGACGTCATAGTTTGACATAATGACGTAAGCGGTATCGGCTTAGAAATTCACGCTCGATATAAATTTACGCTCGAAAACCCCATAAATCTATTTAAAAAGATTTTTGATTGAGAGAGTGCCACACATACAGGTTTTTCAACCCAAGAATTTCATTGCCAAGGAATTTAATGGCTTTATAGGGCAAACATTGATATATCCCTCTAATCTGTATTCGCCAATCATAAACGTAACTAAATAGATGCATTGAGTACTACTTCGATTGTGATTTGCTAAACCGACATCGCTCGCGCCATTAATTGTCGAGCTATGACGTCATTTATGATAATGCTGCCGTAGCTCCGAGACAAATAAAATTTCGGAATTCATTCAAAGGAACGTTTTTCTTGTTTTGATGTAAATAATCACCTCCTTACGTTTGCAGCATTATTTCAGGGACTCCCATACGGACTGCAGACGCACGTAACCGTAACCGTAACCGCACGTAACCGTAAGTAATCGATTGTCAAAAATTGTTATTACAAAGTATTTACTTTAATTTCTTTTTTGCAGTATATTGTTGAACATTTTCTCCAATATATTTGAAGACATTTCTCCGCTTCGAAAATCTGCTATTTCTTGTCTTAATGTAAAGGTTGCTGTCTATTTTACAAATAAGAGGGACATTAATTTCAAATAGAGACGTCTTCTATGGTAATACGTCACAACACAATGCCCTTTCTACTGGCTGATTTCCTCCCTATGCTTATCTTACGCAGATTTTTAGATACATGCCAACCGGAAATAAAATGTCCAAAATTGAAGGTTTTTTCAATAGTACTTTTTATAATCAGATTCCGATTTTTCGTTAAAAATAACGAACTCTTGTTTACATACTTTTGCAGAAAATCCCTTGATTTCATAGAGCTGAATTTAAAAGACACCATGTTCAATTTACAAATTTCAAATTCTGGTCTAGATAACAAATTTCCGTTCAGTATGGAAGTTACAAATATCACCATTGGATAAAGTGTAGTGAACCTGATTTAGTTATCTAATTTTGGAGCTGCTCCATTATATTGACCTCGGTTCCTGAAGAAGCGGAATCACCATCCATCCATTTCCAGTGGTTCGATTCATTTTTAGAATCGAATCATTGGAATTGGATGGTGAATTCTGTTCCTTCTTGGAAAGCATTTTTATCGAATGTAATCTGAACTTAATAATGAAATCAAACCTAATCAAACGGAATTTTGTTAAACACCAATTAATGTAAAATATAATTAGAAAATAAACGCAAAATTAAATTGAATATAATATTTTTAAACGATGTAACATAGTTAATAACAACACGTTGAGCTCTAATGTAGATTAATTTGATAATCACCAAGAAACATTAAGGGTTAAAATATCAATGAACTTATTAATAGGATCTATTTTATAACGTTTGCGGTAGAAGTCGAGTTTAACCGAGTACCCTGTTAAGCCCGAATTTGCCTTAATTAGTGATTATGGGAACGTGGAGGTTAGGTAAGGATAGGTGCGGTTATGTATCTTTACAGTATTTTTAAACAAACAGACGAAAGTGTAAAGTTCAATAACTATACCCAACCTAACCTAACCTCCACGGTCACTAATTGAGACACTCGGTTAAACTTGACTTCTAACGCGTTTGCAGTTATGAAATATTTAATTAGCTAGGTAATTACAAGGTCGTCATTTTCACATAGCTTTGAGAAGAAACCCTTACTTGGTAAACCATGTGTTCCTAAAAACATCAATCATTTCTTCCTAATTTTGAAACTTTCATTAATTTTATTTTATTTTATTTTCTTTCAGTAGGGTTACATTTAAGCTTCTCTACATTGGATTGTCATCATTATATTACAGAAAAACATCAGCTTTATGCCCTTCAATTAATACATATAGTATATAGTTAATGCACAAACACAGATATCATTAGAAACAGAGATTGGATTATAGGATAATAGGATTATAGGATAACAGGAGGACGTAGTGCAGCATTAGTATTAAATACTATTTCCTTCAATTTATTTTTAAATACGGCCAGCTTTCTCTCC
>JAGDQP010046387.1:0-15318 GCA_022664845.1 Lepisma saccharinum
AACATCCACAAATTAGGCAGAATACAGAGAAATCCGTAACTTTTCTCTGACTTCAAGACAATTCCGTGACTAACAGGTTTTACAGGCTGCTGGACAGTCAAGGCAGTAATCGGGCGATACCACAAACTTTTAAAATGGTGAAAGTGTATCAATGGGTGACAGTGAAATTTAAATATCCATTGTGAATCGAATTTGAATTGTATTTATGGCCTTTGCTCAGACTGGTATAGGGGAGGGGAAAGATTCGGGAAGGTGTCGGCTATGTTGAAGATGCTATCCCGGCATTTGCCTGGTGCAATAGGAAAACCCACAGTCAGGTTGGTCGGCTGCCCAGTGAAATATCCATTGTGCAAACAAAATGATCTCGACCAGTTCCCGTGGGTAACGTCGCTGACTGCGGATCATCCATGGAGTCCCATTAGCAGCCGTCCTAACATTTTACTTAATTTAACCAAGGGAATGCCTAATTATGAATAAGGCTCTGGTCACTACCTTCCTCATCCCTGCCCTTGGAAGAATGAACGCCGAGGGACGTCATCCATCAGAGATGACGTGTTAAGCCGAAAGTTTAGTTCAGCCCATGATAAAATTACAGAAAAAAATCAAATGATCTTAGATAGCTATAGATTTCTCTTTGTTGGGTTTAAAGTTCGTTGATGACTTAATAAACGTCAGTAAAGTAAATATTAGAGTATTCTGGAGTTGATTGATGTCCGTTAGGCAACTTTGGCTAAGCTGTACTTATTTCTGGAAGTCTATGTACACATACACTCTTATTTTACTTCCATTTGTGGTTCTTCGATTCGATATGAATATGTTGCTTATATTTAATTTATGCAGTATATTACGAAAACAAGAACAACAGCCTTCAACGTTCTAAGAAGATGGAAGCAGGATAAGACTAAAGAAAATTATAGTAGTAATGACTGGAAGGAAAGAAACTACACCAAACACGAAATTTTGGAACAGGAAAAGCTGAACAGTTCCCCAGCTTAAAATTTCTGCGAAGTATTATAAGAGGGTTTCCACAAGCCTGCAAAGGGATGGAAATTTTTATTAGGA
The DNA here is from genome assembly GCA_022664845.1 of Lepisma saccharinum. Classification (NCBI taxonomy): domain Eukaryota; kingdom Metazoa; phylum Arthropoda; class Insecta; order Zygentoma; family Lepismatidae; genus Lepisma; species Lepisma saccharinum. The sequence goes on from JAGDQP010046387.1 coordinate 1,063, forward strand.
AAAGGGGAAATTTTACCGTTGAATTTCAATAATGTAAACCACAAATGCTTCTGCTTCATGCTATATATTCTCCCTTTGTTCAGGGAAATTTCTTTCAGAATATCAAAAAAATAGGGAAATTGGTCCCACAAATTCTGTGGTGTAGGCGATTATTATAATGTTACTGATTCTGTAAAGTTAATCTTCAGCGAGAGAGAGAGGAAAGGAAAATCTTGAAAATATAATTTCACACTGATAAAAGTTCAATGTTGAAGAACATACGACGTTTAAAAGAAACATTGACATAAAGCATTATTAAGTGATGATTGTTATTGAATACGAGACATTTCTTCGTTTTTTTAAAAGCATTATTAGCTGGTACAAGTGAGCCATTGTTATTCATATTAAACAAGTGAAACGAAAGTTAACAAATTGATACCACTCTTAATACTTGATTATGTTGTTCAGTTATATTGTTAAAAACATTGTACTCTACGAAAAAGAGTATTAATCAATTTATGAATGTCTATTGGAAAAAAAAATATATTTGAGAATGAAAAAGAAGTGTGTGAGAGCAGCTTTGGAGATGGTGAAAGGAGGGATTTTCGGTGTTGACCCAGCATTAAAATAAAGAAGTAGCGGATTTATGGCCTTTTGGCATCTTTGGCTCAGATTGGATGAGGTACGTAGTTGCCAGGGCCTTACTTAAGGTCCTATCCTAACATTTGCCTGGTGAAACGGAAAGCCTGGAAAATCTGTCAAGACCAGCGTGCCTACCTATTGACAATCCTACGTCCGCCACGTTACCGCTTGGACCACGGGGTTGGGTTCCAAATCCGCCTCGGGCATGGATGTTTGTGGATTTTAGCAAGCATTGCACTCATCATCGTGATGGATCGAAGTCGTAAGTTACTAAAATGGACTACACAAAATAAAGTTTGCGGAGGCTAAGTCAATTAAATGAAAGCAATCTGACAAGTTGAGGGCCGATTCATGTTGTAGCGATGTGGAATTTAATAACATAAAAGGCCGATAAGAATAGAAGAAACCGTTTAATAAAAATATTAAAGCCCTGGTTATTAGTTATAAAAGCAATAGCGAATTTGTGATGGTCACAGTTTTAGCACCTCTATTAATGTTCTGAAAATCTCTTGTTTAGAGGTAAAATCTCCAGTACCCTATAACTTGACTAAATATTTCGTAATTCCCTCTTCAAACCTCAAAGGAATTTTCAGAATAGTTATGAACGTCAAGACTACTTCCTCATTATTAATAATTGCAACTTACATAAATACGTATTTTTACATATACTTAGCTTAGTTGTCTAAATGCCATGGAAATAACTTTCTTAATAGTTATGCATTGTCAATGTTCTTTATTTTCCATTCTTTACGTACAACTTGTAAACTCTCATACATATAGTCTACACAAAACACACAACAAATCTGATGTTCTTTCATTTCTCAACATAACACAATCACCCACAATATCAGCACCTTTTATTGAGAGAATCTAAACGCTGGGAAAACATATGACAGAAAGACATTAATTATACATTTAATATCACCATTTTTGTCACTGGAAGACAAGTGAGAATGGCAACAATCACAAATTCTAAGGAATATAAAAGATATTCGTGCTCGTTTCTATTAAGAAGAACCTATTAAAAATCTTTGGTATCTTATTGTTAAAGAAGAAAAAATCACAGTAAGTGCTCTATTTAATGAACACACTAATCAGACAAGTTTCTTTGAATTAATCCATTTAAGAAATATTTTGTATTTCATTTTAACAAATCGTAAGGCTCAATGTTTAGTAGTTGGTTAATAAGAAGTACACGATTTCGAACACTGCACCGTTTTTAACACATCACATTACATTAAGTGTTTAACTTACGAGTCTAAACACAAAAGTTATTCGCCGCAGATCTACCTCAGGTCCTAATCTATAAAGGATCAACCTTTGTTTTTCAATAACAAACCCAGTTGATACCTCATCTAATTCGAGATTATAATTAAATACTTTCATTCTTGCTTCGTTAAAACAAAAAATATTTGTAACTTTTAGGTTAGGTCGTCTGTAGTTTTTATTCATTTACTAAGTAACTTCCAGCCGTCAGCAAAATATTAACTTACCCATTCCCTGCTCCTGAGTGCTGTGCAGTTGGTGCCTTTGAAGAACCCCTATCAGTTAGCACATTTTGTTGCGGAATTACAGGGTATTTATTGTATGTACCGATTTCACGTGCCAAGTAAATCACGGTGAAAATTTGTAACAACTACAGTTAGTCATGAAATGGAAAACTACATACGTGCATTTAATACAGTATACGAATGTGAATGTGTCTTGAAAATAACATCTGCTAAATGTTGGGGATAGTGCGGGAAAGCATGACACGTAGTACCATGTCTCATAGAATCGCGAGTATTCACGATGGCTGGCAGACTTTAACGCTTTGACCATGTGCCAACAATCCCTAGCGATCTTGATTATTGCCGCGCAGTGATAGCTGGACCTCCATAATGGAACGACGGTCAACGCCTTGCATCATCGCAATCCGTGATTACACAAGCCAACGTTCCATGGTAAAATGATTGCGCGCCTTTCAGTTGCCGATGCCTGTATGAATACCGTGCACGCATATGCAGTTAGACTAGGCTGCCAACTGAAATTATTAGATACAATACGCACCACCCTAGAATTCCTTGGCTCAACTCAGTTTTTATCATTTCACTTTGCATCCCACATACTAGTGTTGCTAACATATAGTTTTTTGTAGCGTCCTTTTTACAAATATCAATTCTGTGTTCCAACACCCTAAAACCTGTACCTTTGAATTGTGGGTACAAAATTCCATTACTGCCTCTGAAAAATAGGTGGTATAGTGTACCCCAAGTTTTTGAGAATCAGTGACGGGCACATTTTACCATCGTTTTTGTTTCTATTAATCTGTTTCCTCCCAAGAACTGGGAGGCAAAGAACCGCCCTTCTAAACCCAACCCTGGGTTCTACACTGCCTCTCAAAAATTGTGGGTACAAAATAGCAAACTATACCCACAATTCAAAGGTACGCATTTGTTAAGAATGTTCTAAATATTCCGTCCTTGGAGTTATTTTCTTTCAGTATTCATGTATCTATTGTAATTAATTTAAGTTTTATTTTATTCTTAATATACTTTTCATTTCTTTCAGTCAATATGCACACACAGATTCACAGAAAAGATCCATATAATATTTTTGTCGAAATCCGCGAATTCTACAATCTGGTAACACTGAACTAATAGACGTGGTAAACACAACATATGGAATGTTTATTTTAAGTTTATATTAAATATAGGTTTAGAAGGTGCACTCATCTGCCATTTTCTATGAATTAGAGTGTACAAGGATTTATTATTTTAAAAGGATATAAATTTTTACATTACTTGTTCAAAATATCACTTTTTATTCTTTTAAAACTTATAAATGAAGTTCGTACCGAAACCCGCACGCACGCCCACTCTCGCTCTCTCTCTCACACATTCACAAGACAAATTGAAACAATTTCTATTGAGAATTTTTAAAGTCATATCACAAATACAGATACAGACAGTAGTATATTTTGAATCAATGTATTCACGTATTTTGTTTTCAAATAGAAATCTCTATTTGGCACTTAAATAAAGTTTAACGAATAAAATATATTTTAAGAAATCATAAAATCAGTTTTTAAATAAATGTATTCCTGAAATAGAGATCTCTCCCCAATTATTATACGGAAAGATTGTTTCGAAACGATCTTGCGCACCACGATTAATTGATAATTTTTCTATAGCTCTTTGGTATACAGAAAAACCTAGTTTATGCGGACCTGATGGACCGGACCCGTTCCGGATAAACCAAATTTACAACTCTTTAAAACATAAACATGTATTTTAATAAATAAGGGCAAGTACAGTACACATTTACAGTGCAAAGAATTAATTAGACGCGCTCACTTTTATATGATGTACTTTGAAACTGACGAAAAAATACTTTATTTTCGGAAGTCATTCCGGATAACGAGTTTTTTTAGTGTATGTTTCACTCTATAGATGGCGTTACTAGATATTTATTCAGGTCAGTAAACTCTACTCAGTAAATCCTTTAGCTTCTTCAGTACATTAAATAACGTCTTCCATATAGTGGTATTATAACACGGAATTAAAAGAAAATTTAAGGAAAGCATATTAAATAATTACATACGAATACTATGTTACGCTAGAAGACTATTAATCGAAATGCAAGAACGTCAATGCTATAAATGCTATGCTGCTAATATATATCTTTCTTTCGCCGTAATATGTATCTTAATATCAATATCTTTCTTTCGTCGTAGACTCTTTATAATCTCTGGCTTGCTTCCTTTTAACGCCGTAGGTGCTTTTCTTTGGTGTTGCTAGAATAGAGAATCAACTTTCTTATCCCGCTAGGAAAGATTTCACGTTGCTCCAAGTCTGCGAAATATCACCACCTATGGCAGTGGAGACTACGGTTTCCTCTTACGTAAAATCCTAAAGACTCAGGACAAGAAAACACGTACGATTGCTAAATGGGCCAAGAATGCACGGCAGAGCTCATACATGTCCATAGTAAGACAGTTGAAATAAAAACAGGTAATAGCAGTTCAGGTATAAATAAAATTCGATTTATTAAAATCAAATAATGAACTTTTTTACTAATACACTAATCATTGTTTCTTAAAAACAATGGCAATATAACTTCCTATAATTCATGAACTTCCTTCGTTAAATACAATAAGAAGCTGACAGAAACTTTATGCTATCGTTTTTTCATAAAAAAATTAAATAACGACGATGCGTTTCCTAAATAATACATTGTACTTAAAGAAAGAAACCGTTTTCAATAAACGATACAGAAAGCATGTTTTCAATATAACAACACTTTGAAAAGAGAATGTCAGTTTCATTGTTGTGATTTTTCTAAGAAAGAAAGATTTAAGATATATGTCAATATTACGTTCGCGTTGTGTATGTTCTGGAAAAGCATTTTACTTATTTAAGAATTATTTTTTTAAAACACATATATACATGATGTATATTTTATAGACCAGTACATTGTTCATTCAACAAAGCAATTTCAATAATTTCACTTTCATTCTTAAAGTTTATCCTGTGTAAAACAGGTATATCAAAACTCATCTACTCACTAACCTTGTCCATTATTATTAGTTTGCGAGTACTTCGCAAAGGAAATTCTTACTTTCTTTCTGAATACGTTAATCAGGGTGTCTACAGGTTAGAAACGTGAAAAACAAGTAACGAACTTGAGTCATTGGTGATGAAAAGTCAAGAAAAAAAAATCATGAAATTGAGTTTAATGAGCCCAGTCAGGTTCACATCTATAATTTTTAGCTATTTTTAATGGCATATTTGCTATTTTTTCAAATATTCTCATACATTTGAAGCATGTTTGATATAAACTATTAATGTTACACCAGGATGTGTTGAGAAATATAATTACCCAAGGGACTCATATCTTGAGAGTCTCGTTGTGGCAATTCAGGGTTTCCTATCTGGTACCAATGCAGTAGTCATGAATTTGGTTTCTGTGTGAATTCGATAGACACCTTGATAATGAAATACACACACACACACACACACACACTGTACAGTCTCTTATTCGGAACCCATGTAAGGACGGATCTAAAGCTTCCAAAATATACCATTCACAGATAGCACACCATATGGACTCGCGTACAAATTGTATTGCATTATTGATTACAGAAAATACTCTCAAACATGACACCACAAATAAAAATTAAAACAAAAAAAAACTCTAAATCATTGGCAATCCCCGACAAATGTCCACACACACACACGTTCTCTCTCCCTCTCTGGTCGTCATGTAAAATAGTGTTTGTCATCTGTTCTTTGAAATACTTCAATATTACGGTATATATACATGGATTTAGCCACTACATTATACACTCAGTTGCACAAAACAGTCGCTCTTTTAAATAATCTCTTTTTCTAATAGATTTTTTAAAGTTTTGGCGTGTTTATTGAATTACGAAGAATCACTCAGTTATATTGAAACACTATCTTAACGTTACTGCTCGAACTAATCAAATGAGCTTCTAATTTTAAGAGCCAATTTTTTGTGAAACTGGATGTACATTTCTCATAACTAATACATAATAACACCCGCAGAAATTATTCATTTAAACATATTTCGAAGATCGCTGTATAAATCGTGGTTTCTTGTACTTTTTAGGGAATGATTTTTTGTCCGTGATGCCTTTGAATTCTTGAATCCATTTCTTGATATTCATCTGATGAATGAGTCGTGCTTCCGTAACAGAGTACGGGTCCGCAGGGTTGCTTTCTCTTAAATCCAAATGATGAGCTCCTTCCGGAATGATGACGGCCACGAGGGAGCTGGACAAGTTGCGAAGGACTCCGCCACTGGACCAAGGATCCAGAAGACCATTGCTGAAAACAGATTTCAAAAATTAATTATTTACATTTATCCAATTGTATAAAGCTAGAAATTCTTGTATATCTGTGTGTATCTCAAAAAGTGATCTTATGATATTTTATGAAATTTGGTAAATCTCATCAAATAGGTGCGAGGTAGAGATTCAACTAGGTAGTATCGGGGAAATTCGTTAAGGAATTTTTAAATTTATTTATGATCTTTTGGGACCCTGGGCTCAGTCCAAGATAGAGTACGGTAGAGCATGGGAAGGTATCGGCCAGAGCCTTTCTTAAGGTACTATGCCGTCATTCGCCTGGAGAAACTGAATGAACCCCTGGAAAACCCCAGTCAAGAGGTTCGGCCACGGGGTTCAAACCTATGTACCTACCCGTTGCCGATTCAAAGTCCACAACGTTACCGCCTGGATCACGGAACCTAGGTAAATTTGTTAAAGCGATGAATCTTTAGCTCGATGCAGGTGCCCTTATTAGATGAATATGTATTAACAAGGGAATGAAGCAATGGAGAGATGAAAACGCATGACATGGTGTATTTTGTTGTTGTAGAAGGTTCGGCGAGCTGAAGACGAAACTAAACGTAATTTTTGCGGAATGGATGCGGGGGACAAGCAGCTATTGCTACAATGACCGAATTTTCACACAAACACAAAGGAAAAAGATTCGAGGTCCGCTGTGGGATTCGAATTCACAACCTCATGATCTTAGTTGGATGCTTCTACTCGCCTATATGGCCATTGGAGCAACAGTTGCCACGCGTGAACGTAAACAGGTTGACCTCTTGCTCGTCGCCCACATCCATTTCGCAAAAAATACATTCCGTTTTGTCTTCAGCTCACCAAACCTTCCACGACGATATACACCTATACACATTTTCATGCATATCCATCCCCCTGACTGCTTCATTCCTTTGTAAGCAATGTTCATGCAGCATAGGACACTACTTACATATTACCGTACTAATGAGAACCAAGAGTCTATATGACATCACAGGTGGCTACGAACACCAGTGACAGTTCTAGTGATAGTGCCACTGACAGTTCCGATCCGAGTCAGTGACAGGGATCAGTTCACATCAAAAGCGCAGGATGTATGGTGGAAGAAGCAATCACTATGTAGTTCCAATTCCTGTGCTCAATTCATTTAAGGCCATCATAAGAAGATCAGTTTACATCACGATGTAGAACGTGTTCTGTCACTTAAAACAAAAGTTTGTTTATTGGTGAAAGGAACAGTTACTGTGTTCTTTCCCTTACTCATTACTTTACTTCCATTGCAAACAAGAAAGTGGTTAGCGCTTGTAAAGAACAAACGACGTACACACACAAAGCTGAAACACAATGACAGTCCTGACTTTCGCCTAGCCTCAGTGCCTCTACAACGGGGCTGCTTTCCAAAAATCCATTCCGCTGGTAGGATTACATCTTTAAACCAGGTTTAATGAAATGAGATGAATCTTCCGTTTTCGGAGTATGAGAAAGCTACGTACTTCGGGAAAACTCATTTAGGGACGAAGCTCTTCGCGGCGATGTTAGGATTTTATCATTACACACCGTAGTTGTCGAGGTTAATAGGCAAATGTACTGACTCTACTTATTCGGGTGCGAGAAGTAATCACTCAGTGAGGGCGCCACACATTTCCATTATCATCCAGATATTTAGTGTACATTTTTTGGACCTCTACGGCCAAAGTCCATTTGAAAATTGAAGAAGGGCGCGAAAGAATAGAAGAAAAAACAAGAGAACACCTAACTACTACACTTCGGTTATGTTGACCAACATGGCATAAGTGTACTAACTAGGTGTTTTCAGTCTTTTGTTTCATATCTACCCTTTTGCGCTCATTACCGCGTTTATGTCAACAGAAGATTGGAAAAACATTAGTATAAGTACATAAATAATTAAAGTAAACAAACCTATCCCAGGAACTACAGGAGGCGTAAGTACGTCACTTCAAAATATGATAGAGTATTCTACTTTAATTGTACGAAAAGAGGAACAGTAAAACACTCAAAAATCAGAAAACAAACGCAGAAAATAGAACATTAAACGAGGAAACGGCGAAGCGACTGACTGTCGATTGGATTAGAAAGACAACTCTGGCCATACGCTACAATGAAATCCTCCAATCATGCTTTGCGCTTATGAAAAATACTGCAGCTTTCCGAACAGAACTATAATTTTGAATGAACTTGCAACCTTCACACTGGACACGCGAGATTTTACTGAAACAGGCACCGATTTACCCTTGATGTTAGTATTGGTACCTAGTACAAACGATCACAATTTTATATGCGAGATATTTTCTGACTCTACCAATATTTTCTGTCCCTTCTAGTGAAACAAACTTATTTCATTCGAATGATTGGACATTATTCAATCTCTCATTGATGAAATACACAATGTCAGAACAATAACAACTTCTCAAAACCACTCACCTGAAAACAATATTGCTTGAAGCATTGATATTCTTGCCACCGTATATCTTCTCCGCAATATACTCCTGAGGTCGAACCTTGTATTGCTTATAACAGGAATCAGAAAAGGCTTTAAAATCCCACTTGGATTCCTCGAACATATCTTCAACACCACTATAACACATCGGCATTACCATTTCTGTACATGCCTGAAAAGATTTTTTTTAATGATTAAAAATAGTTATTTCTTTAAAAAAAAACTATGTTCAACATGATTAATGATTCTACTAAAACATAAATAATGTTATGGTACGCATGGAGGACAAGACTTTGCTTCGATAATTTTTTTAAATTAACAGAGGACCAAAATATTGTTAATTAAAAAGATATGTTTTATAAATAGACCGCGGATCTTTAGGTAAAAACTTATTTTTGTCCTTAGTACCTAGTTGAAAATAAAGTTGTATTTGTATGTTTCATGACAAATTATACCAAAATCCACAAATTTTATAATGCCTATTTCAACGCTACTGCCTATTTTACACGAAACATAACTTTGCGCTATTTCCAAGGATATTACGTCTAAGGTAAGTAGCGAAATTCTAAAAACAACACAACAGTGCAGTGAGTAATAAAAAGTTCTCAACTCTCCCGAAATTCAGATTTGTTGTAAAGTTAATCTAATTTCAGGCCAACTTATATGAATTTTACGTACATTTCACACCCATACACCCCCTTCCCCCGCCCAGTTAGGGCTGGACTCCCCGGAGTCAAGTAGGTATCGAGTAAAAATGTCTTTCACAAGTGCTGTATCGAGTATTGGGAATTTTGAATTTGAATTTTTATTTATGGCCTTTAGGCATCTCTGGTTCAGGCCGGAATATAAGGGAGAGAATGTAGAAGGTAATCAGGGCCTAGTTAGTAGGTACCATCCCAGCATTTGTTTGGTATGACTGAGGAAGAAAACCTGGAAAAAGCTGTCAGATTGGACGATCGTTGGAATCGTTTCCAGGATCTTCCGAATTTTAAACCAACGTTCGCCCAACTGAGCTATGGCCGCTTTGTTTGTGTTGTGAATTTTGAGTACAAGGTAAGAACAGTCCAACCTAACGTTTTAATAGGAGATGTAACCAAAAGTTACAAAACACCTCTTCCCACATAGTTAGTGTGCCTTTCTGATTAGCTTCCGAAATATATATATATATATATATAAAATGTAAGTACGACTTGTGGTAAAGTAGCAGACAATTAGAGCTTGGATATTTCCATAATTTTAATAGTCACTTTGTTGGAGTGAAATTTAGTCTTATACAAAAATATGTAATTCTTATATTTTATTTTAAGAGCATGTTTTTCATTTTTAATGCCCAATTTGAGATTTTAAAGTGCCTATTTTAGGTACCTAAAACTTAATTAGGTCCGCTGTCTAATTATAAAGCACAAAGTTCTATACATCGTAATTCGTCAATTTCGCTTTAAATTGATAAATAAAATAAAATGAAAAATCCAATAAACTTGAAACCTTTCCTCTTCATATAATGAGAGGCCGAGGTGACTCATAGGTAGTGCGCTCATCTCTGGTGCGTAGGGTCCTTGGTTCGATCCCGGCTCATATCATGTGAGATTTGTGGTGCATGAACACTGTGTGCGTGAGTTTTCTCGAGGTTCTCCAGTTTCCTCCCACTTTCTTCATTCCACCAATTATCCCATCATTATCCATTCAGACCGAGCCAAAGTTGCCTAAGGTAAAGGTAATCCCTTGTGCGATGAGGTATGTGGAGGTAGCGCTCCACATATTCTCGACCTACGGCACGACCTGAGGTGAGTGGTCTATCCCACGCTCAACCGTCTTTACCTCCCAAGGTGCCCAGGAATACTAAGGACATTCTGGTATCCAATTTGATAGGAGGCTGAGTGCACCTCAGAGCGCCAGGCATGGGAACACTGGCCGGGATTTGAACCCGGGTCGTCTGATTCGTAGTCAGACGCGTCACTGCCTGAGCCACGGCAACACCGTACTGCTTATATTAGATTCAAAACAGCTATTCCCTTTTACTAACGAACTTACTTCAAGCCGCATGGAATTTTCTCGTAAGTTACAGCAGTATTTTATTTTATTGGTACTACAGGAAGAGGAATCTTGTGACACTTGGAAAGCTTAGAAATGGCTTATGATAAAACTTTTGGTAAACTTTATTTTATATGGGCCAGTCTAGTAACTGTTGACTTCGGCCTGTCACGATTATCCATCACGTTCGAGTTAAGACACCCATGCCTCTTCCGGGATTTGAACCCGGGACCTTTGAGTCCTTGGCCTACCACCTTAGACCGCACGGCTACCCGGTCGGCCAAATGCCTTATGTCTTATGAAATACGAGTCAAGAAGGCATGGTAAGAGGATATGATCCATCACGTACTAGAATTGATTTAGATCAGTCAGGCTCTATTAAGAAAGCTCAAACAGCTACGGCTATTCCGCAAAAGGTATATTTTCATGAAATCAACACATTCACTCTGATGTCTGTGTTTCTTTCGTTTCCCGGAGATTTGTATGGAGAACTTGAAATACGAAAAATCACCAGTTAAAAACTTACGAAATAAATATGTATACGATCATTATGAACTGAACTGAATGGCTTTGCAGAATTGCTTGAGTTTCTTTTCTGTGTCTAATTTTCCCGAAGATGTCTTAAAAAACTGAGAAAGAAACTTCGAAAATAGTTTAGTATTGTTTCTGTCAAGAATATTGGAAGCTTATGGACACGTACGTACAATATGCATGCACAACTGTAGGGCTTATTCAATTACACTACCTCCATGAAAGTGTAATCAGTGCTGCACGGAATCAACGCGTGTTATTTCACAGTGTACATTCAAGGAATCAGTCGCAGCTTTCGGTCAAACGATCATGAGAAGTTTCCTTCTACTAACAGGTGGTGCCATCTACAGTCTCTTTTCTCATACAGACACTGAAAACCCAATACGACTTGCTTTGCTGAGGAGCAAAGCGAGCGGTTGTATCGGAAGGCTCTGGGTTTGAGCCCAGTAATGCCTTCAAATTAGGCCCTGAGTAACTTACCCACATCCTCTCCCCTACTATATCCCGACCAGAGCCAAAGATGCCTAAATGCCTTAAATAAAGTTCAAATTCAAAACTTCCCGAGGATAAAGGGCAGAAAATATTTGCTCTAGGTTATTCTACATGCACCTGAACTGATTGGTCAAACAGCAGAGGTGCAGCTTAACAAGTCATTTGAACGCTTAACTGTGCACTGCTGTAAGAAGTGTTTCCCGTTCGAACGAACAAAATTCCTTCAGTTAAAGTACAATTAATTAAAACGATAGTTTCTTCCTCGCAGACAGCTGAAAAAGCATTATTTGAAAGGGGAAAAACAACAATGACTGGTAGAATTTGAAAAACTTCCATTCTAACATTGTAATACAAAGTGTTCTGTTAAAGATATTTACTAAAAAATGCAACACGAGTTTGACTCTAACTTATATTTTCTTGTAAATAATTGAATGTCATTCTAAAAAGTGAGAATGGCACAAAGAATGGAATGTTTGTATCAAGTACTTAAACACGCAGTAAAACAGCGGTATCATTAAACTCCTGAATCTACAAAATATGTGATAAACTTTCTTTTTTTGGTTATTTATTCTTTTCTTACATAACTTTACCTTAACAGAACTGAATTGTACTGCTTGAACAAGTAGTAGATTAGATGCCGAGAAATTCCTATCAAATATCATAATAGCCAAGAAAGTATCAATTGATAATGTTTCCTTATTGGTTGAACCTTATATATTTAAAATACAGTAATCAAAGATTACGTTTTCCAGTTCTTTCAACTATGTGGGTTACTTTTATTTTAACTTTGGAATCTTAATTCGAACATCAAATCAGATGTCAAAATCATCATAGTATTGAACAGCATCAATCAATCTAACAAAATCTAGCATTTCCATTTAGACTTACATTTAAATGCGTAATCAAGTAACTATAATCTCGATTCCTAATAATCTATAAACGCATTCTCTTTGAAGCAACATCCAAAAACATAAATCTTTTACCTAGATTTTAAACTTCTCAAACGAAACTTGTTTATAGAACAAAATACGATTTCATTTTCTAAAACAAAGAAACAATGTCATCAAAAGTATGTTTCACTGTTCTGAAATCTTTAGACCATAGTTTCTGAATCACAATCTTTAGACTGTGTTCTTTAAATCATCAATTTCCTTATATCAGTATGTACAGTACTCACCTGATAATTCCAACCCGCATTTCCTAGCTCAGGTCTGGCAGTGGCATTCACATCTAAACAAGCTACGCCGCCCGTGTAGTTGAAATAAACGTTAACTGCTTTGAAGAGAGACAGTAACAGCTGTTTGTCTTGAAGCGTGGAATCGGGAAGTTGTTTGCATACGGCCTGTAAAGAGAATTTTACCAATGACGCTTTTTACGCGCACAAAGAAACTGAATTCAATGTACAACGAAAAGAAACAAGCATGCATGTGTTATTAAAGATGTGACCTTTAAAGAAATGATGATTGAAACAAAATGAACAACACTAAATATTAAAATTCCAAGTGCATAGTTTCAAGCATTTGAAAAGTATTATAAGGAGGATATGAACTGTGTGAGGGGGAGGAACAAGAATAGAAATAGCGATAGAGGCATTCAGTAAGGAAAAGAATCTTTCCTGAAGAGAGAGGAACAAAGATGCGATCTTAAATACACTCCTAGTATCTAAACAGAATATTATTTGTAAAAATACACTAGTATGTTCTACCTGATTGTTTTAGGTTTTCTTCCAGATATCCAAGTAAAATGTGTGTGTCAGCAGTTGGAATTAATTTTAATTTAAAACAGAGTTTAGTGTGTGATTTTTAAAAAAAGGGCCATTTTACCTCCTTATAACACCTTAAATAGGGTTTACAAGAGCCCTATACATCCGAGGGAGAGTTATTTACAACTGACTTACTAAACATTCTTACAAAATAAATTTACACGTTCAATTAACTTGTGCTCAACAGATTGTAATATCCTAAAATCGAAAACGTTTCAGAACAAAGAAACGATATCCAGATATATTTTGCGTCGAACAGAAATAAGCAATTCAAGTTCTTAGATTATTTTGGTATACATATAGCGCAAAAGTTTACGAAAGTTATTTTCTACAACATTCTGACTTGAATGCTCAATGATGAAACTGAATCTAATTACATGAAACGAAGAGCTTTTGCGAATACCTAATTATTCCAATATTATTGTTTCCCATTATAAACATCGGGACGGGCATAAGCCATAGCCCTGTTACCGCCCATAGTATTAATATTATCAATTACAAACATTTTAGTTATAATTATATTTATAATAG
>JAGDQP010046388.1:0-15318 GCA_022664845.1 Lepisma saccharinum
TTTTCTGGCATGGTATGCATCAATTACCTGAAAGATAGGCGAAATGTATAGAAGCCGATGGCCAATTATTGAATAAAATAAAATTGATTTCCCTTGAAAATTACGTGTTTTCTTTACCACAAAAAGCGGCAAAAACTGATGCATACACCTGGTGGAACTAACATTTAGTACAGATTGATTCAGACTTAAAGTGGACGTTCAAGGTTATATGTTTGCTCTGGTGTCTATACATTATTATTATGTAGAGCTAGATAGGTCTTCTTTTGAGCACTCCAGGCTAGGATCACCCTACCCCCAGAGACACGATATGATACTGCACCTGGATATGTAACACAGTTGTCAGTAAACTCGGCACTAAAACACAATATTTGTAAACAGAGAGCCTAAAACAAACTAAAAAATTGTTAGAAAGTTGTTTTCTTTCTCTAAATTTTTTATTAAAGCAATTACTTGCAGTGACCAGGGACTGCGTTCAGGCACCATACAGAAATCCGCCTGATGATACTGAGGGAAAACCTAGAAATATCTGTCACTTTGGCCGGCAGCAGGACTCGATCCTGCGAGCCTCCTCTTTTGTCGCTAGCGGATTTCGGAGTTGTACAAAGGCTCGGAGGTTAGATTTTTACTTCTTATTTTTTATACCTTACAGCCATCTAACGTTCAGACCGAAATAGGGAAAGGGAACGAATGCGCGAAGGTGTCGGACAGGGCCTAAGTTGAAGGTACCATTCCGGCATTTGCCTGGTGCAGCTGAGGAAAACCTCTGGAAAAACCTGTCTATATTATAAGGCCCTAAGATTGATCCAACGACCTCCCGAGTACTAAGCCATCACTCTTCCACTGAGTCACGGCCGCTCGGTTTAATTATTATTTTCCTGTTCGCCATGCTGACTGAGGGCTTTCCAGGCTATTCCTAAGCATCTCAAGGAGAATGGCTGTATTGTTCCAAGGCACTCTCGTTGTACTCTCCAAACGTTTTACAGGTTTAGGGCTCAGCTGCCTATATGGCCTATAAAAAGGGTAAAGCTATCTCCTGTGCCATACGCACGCGCTGTGAATATCGCATCGTGATGTGGAGGTAATGCTCCACATATTCTTGACCTATGATATGAAATGCTGTGGTCAGTCTAACGCTCGACCGCCTTTACCTTCCCAAGGTGCCCAGCAGTACTAAGGATACTATGGTACTCAATTTGATATGAGGCTGAGTACAGCTCAGAGAGCGCATAAACGTAAAATAAGTTCAATTAAAAGTTTTTGAAGTGGAAACCACGAATAATAGACTGACAAACAGTAGGTCTATACTTTATCCTTTGATGCATTTCCTGTGCGTTATTTTAGGATGAAAGATGATGATGATAATAATAATATTATTATTATTATTAATAATAATAATAATAATAATAATAATAATAATAATAATAGGAATACCGCTGCCATTTCCGCGACTATCGTGACTGATGTTTGCCAGTTTCCTTCAGTTTCACCAGCCAAATGCCGGGATGGCACTTTAACTTAGTCCCTATCCAATACCTTCGCCATTCTCTACCTAACCTCTCTCGGCCTTATTCAAAGATACAAAAATGGTATAAATAAAATTCTAATTGTATTATTTTTATTATAAATAGTAATAAAAATAACAAAATTCGAACTGGAAAACAATTTAACAATTTGCAACTATTATTTTAATATTGAGAACTAAACACGTACCAATTTTACCCAGCTCCCGGAGGCCAGAGGTGACTTCCCATGAGCACTAGGTCCGAATCTCGCCATCTGACAGTTTTTTACAGTCTTCCTCTGTTACAGAAGACGAATGTCATGATGGCACCTTAAATGTAGATCTGGCCATAGTCTTGCCCACCCCTATTCCGACTGAAGTAAAAGAAAAAACTCAAATCGAATATACCAAATATGTATCTATACGATAATATTTGTATAGGAAGTAACCGAAAATTTTAGAGAATATAATACTCTAGTTTTATTTGTGTTGAACAGCATGTTTAGTTCTGGGACGGACCAGCTCGTTGAGGATAATGAGCACACAGGGAGGCGCTTCAGCTGCGAAAAAAAATGCCAAAGTTAAAAAGCACTTTGGAAAGGCTAGACGTTAGTATCATTACTTATTGATTCACGGAATAAATTATGCATTAACAATTATGTTACTCCTTTCCTTGTGGGTCACTCCATATGATATCAACAATGATAGAAGAAACACTCTTTTTAAAAATTTTCGAAAGTCGCAAATTGATTACACTATGTTAGAAAAGACACTATGCAGTGTACATTCGTGCTTATTCGCTTCCCCGTTTTCCTATATTAGTCAGTTTTAGCTAGCACGTTTACATCATAAAGCGTTTATTGAGTTTTCCCTGTATTTCGAAACGTAGAGAAAAGTTATGACATGGATTAGTGTAGAGTTGTTATATTCAAAAGTAAACATCCGGAACATTAATACTTTGTTTCAATCTTGGAAATTAAAGGGTAGAACTATATAAATTAACATCGTTGCATCATATGCTTGGAAACTATTAAAATAATCTAAAACTTTAAATAAACCAAGTAATTAAACGGACAAAGGCAAGTTTGATATAAATTACTATAAAAATATACTAAATAAATCAATAAAATATTGCATTATTGAGATATTCAAGCTCCGTTCTCATCGTGTCGTTCTTCTGGCGAACAGCTCATTACCGTGGTCCTAGCGTACATACTGAATGTGGTCGTACGCAATGTTAAAGAGATGACGAAAGAGATACTATGTTGTCTACCTTCGTAAAGTAACGCCCTCCATCGTTTGTGTTCTGTATAACACTATGTAACAGTAACTTCATTTTTTTCAAGCAAGTTGGTATAGAAAAACGATGTTGTTTTGTTTCATAGTCCTCCCTATAGTGTGGGTAATTAGAGCAAATATTAGCAAGTAGTGTAGTAACTTAGCGACAAAATTGCGACTGGCTGGATTAAAGCGACATATTTTGTATTGTTCTTCTATACCCTCAGTACAATCAATTTGTAGTGAGGTGCCCGATTTTTGAGTCCCCCATGTTTATTTTCTTCAAGGTTTTACTACTTTTCTTCCAAAATCGCTGATCATCTCCCAAGTGGTACAGTTTACAGCAAAACGTGTTCGATTATGTTTTATTTACCATCAAATTTCCTACAATTTGAGTCCAATGTTGATTTTGTAGATTTTATAGTTTTTGAGATGCAAGCTTTCAAAATTTCGACATTTTATAGGTTGCTATATGAACCTGTAATACCTGTAGTTTGTAGGGGGTTGTTGAATATACCCATTGTAGTTCTTGGACAGTTCTCGTCCAAAAGCGGATGTCGATCCGAACCGTGGCTGTAGGTCCCTTCAGGGTGCCTCCGGAACGGTAGTTTACATGGCAAATATGTAGATTCATAGAATACATTACAGCAATATTGCCGGACATAATAAGAACTTATTCAGGATACATGAGAAGGGCCGTCACAGCTACGGCAAGAAAGTCGGTGACAAAGATAGGATATGCTTGAGAGATGCGATCCACATAAAGTTCGATACAAAACTGCGATGAACACACAAACACACATCCACAAACACAGGAGTACGAAAAAAGTAGGGTTCAAACAAATCACCATCCACTGATAAAGTTTTCTTAAATTGAAGTATTGTCCACTGAGGAAATATATTTTCGGTGACAGTAGACACTAGCCGAAAACCCAACACTGTAACCAGAGAGGCCCAACTGATGTAACCAGCAATGACTGTTTGAAGACAGGAAGAAGCTCCCGGAAATAGCGTTGGGGTCAAATAAAAAAATATGAAGATATTTAGACAAAATAAACACTGATATATTAATTGTTGACAATTTAACACCTAGGTAAACGAACTCCTTAGTAGGCACTAACACACTTTCCTTAATATCAACTGCAAGTGTTGAGTTGCATAATGTGAACATTGTGTGATTGTGGCCCATTCTACACATCTTTTCACCTCGCCAACAGAGACAAATTCGATACAGAAGACGAAGAAGGAGGGTCCCTCAGCTTCTTCATAATCCAGTTGATTTTGGGGTGAATCATTTTGGTGATCTGGTTCAGTACGAAGACACTGTTCCTGATCCGTCAGTGCAACTACCAGATCCTATCGCCGCCCTTCTACTTTAACTTGACCTTAACCAAGAAGATTTACAAGTGCCTCCATACGATACCCGCTTGATGTTCTTGTATTTGGCCGAGGCCCGCAAGGTTGATGTTCATCGCGACCTTCGAATTCAGGAACCCTGGAACGTATTACCCGATGATTGGGAATTCTGGATCCTACTCATTCAAGATCTCAGCGAAATCCAACCTGTACCTGATGTGGACCATCTGGAGGACGGCCTTCCTTTTTAACAAGATGAACCAGGGACGCCCAGAGATTCTGCTTCGAACAGGGACCCTTATGAAGATTGGGACGTCTCTCTTTCCCAGTAGTACAGTTTGCCGAAGTCTCTCACGACTGAGATAGGAAAGCATTTTTTCTCTCCTGGGGAATTGGTCACTTCACCGCCTTTATATCATACTGCACCGGCTGACTGTCCATTTTACATTCGTAGTACTCCTCGTACACTCTTACCAATTCTTGAGGACATGTCGTCAGCACACATCTTAGAAGAAGTTCCTCCTCACTTAATAGTGAACTCATTTTTCTGTTTGTTTGATCGAGAAACCAGATGGCAGCGAAAGGGAGGCCAGGCCTTCACGACTGCCACGATACGACTGCAACGATTGGATTTCCTGTTATACTTTCACTCTCGCGCACTTACAACACGTCACGGACTTGGTGGACCAAGTGTCAACAGAAACTGGTTTTGCAAAAATTGATCTAAAAAACGGTTTCTACTTTATTACCTTGGCCACTTATACACGTTGATTCTTCGGTATTAAATGTGGCAAGACACTTTCGTTTTAAGATATTACCATTGGATTGGACATTATTGTCATTGTTAATGCAAACGGCCATGCGAAAAAAAATGAACTTCTTCGTCAGTGATGCGTACATATATCTTATGTATTATGATGACATAGTCCTTTACGGCTAAATGTCACAAGTAGATCACTCAGTGTCCATACTACTCAACTCTACACTTGCAGTTAATATTAAGAAAAGGTTATTAGTGTCCGCCAAGGATTTTGTTGAGCTAGGAGTTAAAGTGTCAAGAATAAATATGTCAGTTTCTATTTTGCGATTTTCCCCAGCGCTATTTTTGATCGCCTCTTTCCGTCTTCGAACAGTCATTGCTTGCTACATCAGTTGGGCTTCTCCGCGTACATAGGTTGAGCTTGATTTGTTTCAACCCAACTGTTCATACTACTGGGTTTGTGTATGTCACCCCTATGTTCATCGCCGTTGTGTTGAAAGATGGAACCGAATTTCTTGTGTCTCGCTTCTCTCAAGCATACTCTACTTTTGTCACCGAATGTCTTGCCATAGCTGTGGCGACCCTTCTCATGTATCCTATACAAGTTCTTATTATGCCCGACAACATTGCTATACCTGCCATGTAAAGTACCTGATACCTATTGCTCACTATTTCTATACTTGTGCTAATAATTTTGTACTATGTCATGTATTGTCAGAAAATAATGAAGCCGAACGTCATCCATTTTGAACGCAACCTGAAGGGACCCACAATCAATCGGATCGCGGAGGGAGGAGCTTGGTTTATGATATCCCATAATCACCCATCGGGGTCTTAGTTGAGCTTCATCTCATCAGGGCCGAAGGATCTCGAGCGTGTGGTTCGGATTGAATCAAGCTGCAGATTTTGCATAGTTCTTGATCTAGATAGTTGTTATCATCTACAAAAACGCTGAGAGGCTATTTAGCAAACCTCGACGAAAATAACGATAATAACATAATTTATATAAAGTCTAGCCTTTAAAATTTTATATCGAGTAAAATATTAAATATACAAAATGGTATTCTACTTAAATTATAGGAAATTTAATTTAAAAAAAAAAATATTCGAAGACCTATTGCAGTAAATTGTATCACTGGGGAGATAATCAGTGGTTTTGTTTTTAGAAGAGTCGAAAATTTACCCAAAAAAAGTCAATATTTCCAAAGCTTGTATCTCAAAAACTATGAAAACTACAAATTCGGTACTGGGCTAAAATTATAGGAAAGTTAATGGTTAATAAGATTTTTAAACAATTTTTGCTGAAAACTCTGCCGTTGGTGGAAATAATGAGCGATTTTTGAAGAAAAGTAAAAAAATATTGGCAAAT
This sequence comes from Lepisma saccharinum, assembly GCA_022664845.1. Lineage (NCBI taxonomy): Eukaryota > Metazoa > Arthropoda > Insecta > Zygentoma > Lepismatidae > Lepisma > Lepisma saccharinum. Next base: position 6,265 of record JAGDQP010046388.1, read on the forward strand.
AAAATCAAAACTGAAAGCTTATATCTCGAAAACTATGAAAGCTACAAAAGTGCTATTAATCTCAAATTGTAGGAAATTTAATGGTAAATAAGATATTTGAACACTTGGTGTTGTAAATTCTACCATTAGCGGAAAGAATCAGCGATTGTTGAAGAAAAGTCGAAAAAACCTTGAAGAAAATAAATATGGCGTCGTATTTTAAGATGGTCGACCCGAAAATCGGGCACCTCGATACAAATTTATTGTACTGAGGGTATAGAAGAACTATACAAAATCTGTCGCTTTAATCCAGCCTGCCAAAGCTACTAGGTGCACTACTATTATTTGCTTGTAGTTTAAAAGTGATTTATATGAATTAGTTGAATTTAAGTTATTACCCAGTTTTTTAATAATATTCTCGTGAGTGTCTTGTGAACTTTCGGAGCGATTCGTATAGCCATCGTAATTAACTCTTTAATCAAGGAACTGGGAGAAAGAATTTAATAAAAATAATCATAATTCATGCAGGAAAGCTGGCGATAATTAAGTATTCCTTCTGCATTTTATGTTTTCAGATGATTATAAAGGGAACTATTTTTTTTAATAAAGAACAACGCTTTTTGGAATAAAGAACAACGTATGTGGAATTTTGGGATTGGAATTTGCTTATACCCTCTTCGGATCTTTGGCACGGGTGGTACAGTAGAGGATGACGAAGGCATCAGACAGGACATTAAGGTATAATCCAAAAAGACGGACGCTAGTGGAAAATATTCAACGGAAAGATTACTAACACTACAAAGGTGGTTTGAGATGTCATTAGTGTGTAGAGTCTTGAAATTACTATTCTCTCTTCTGCAAGGAATTTTGACAGTTCTAACTGTGAAATAATACTTTTATTTGTATTTTTTGAATTTTATTTCTGACATTCAAACTTTAAGCTTGTCACTTGTCTCACGGATAACGTTCAACCCATAGCACACTTGTTGGGACAGGGAAGAGAGAGAGATAACCCATAATAGTGTTCGTGTGGAGGAACTAACAGGAAATGCACTGTTAATTTTTTGGTAAACGATGCTAGACGTTCTTATGAATGTTCCGCAGAATGTTTAGTATTTTTATGTTGTTTCATTAAAATTATCAATTCTCAAAGACGTCTCGTATGATTAGCTAGATATTTCCCGTTTTAGGTTCTGCACATGCGCGGAATGAGGAAACAGTTTCTTATTGTAGGTGAGCGTGCAATTTTGATCAAGAAATTTGCTGACACCATTTTATTCAGTTCTTGTTTTAATAGAAATGGGAAATATTTTCAGAGAATGGAAATTCCGAGCCCTAATTGGCCCCAAGACAAAAGTGATTACAAAGTGGCGCAAGTTGTTTTGAACAACTTACTTTATACTTACTGATTCATGTCATGTACTTCTGACGTTGTATACTGTTTTAACTGCAAATGTGTAGGTGTCGGTAAGGCGCTAGACTTCTAACTAATCCACCTGTGTTCAAATCTCTTTCAGGCTATATTTTTATATTTTTTGCACGAACATTGCTGTGTACTGAATAATGACTTTTAGCGAAATTACAGAAATTCCTCATTTAGATATGGTTGTCTAATTTCTCCGGAATTGTTTCGGGAAACTTTTAATGGTGTATGGCTACCATAAAGCGAGCCTCTACAGTGCCGTCCCGAAGTTTGCCATCGATTTAAAGTTTAAACTTTTCTTTGCACATTCTTTGTTTACCACTTTTTTAAAGTAAATTGCTAATAAATATTTACTACCCCACATTGAAAGTAAGTTTGAAGGATACTCTCTAATATTATCTGGAAGATAATATATTATCTAAACGTATCCTTATTGAAATATTACATTTAGGCCTTTGATATTTAAAATAACTATGATCTGTTGAAAGGTAAGAGTATTTATCTGATAATTGCTAATACATTTTTTCCTTTAAAGAATGATGACGAATGACAACATGCTACTATTTTCTGATACGTCGTATTTTCTTATGTTGTTGTTGTTGATTAGTTTAAGCGACAAAAAAAGCATTATGATTGTATCTTTTTAAAACATTCAATCCATGCTTTCCATTCATACTATTTCCGCTCAACTTTTGCGGAACACGGTACCCCAGAAGTACGTACACCACGAGCACGTAACCGTGTTCAACACCCGCTTGTAGGTAATTAAATTATGGATTTGTTGAAGTAATTTTTATAATGTGTTTGTTTTCAGATCGGTAATACGTTAAAACCTCGTTTATCTTCACTTATGGGACCAGAGCGTTTCTGAATGAATGAAATTTCGGATCAGTGTTGGATTAAGCTATTTTGGGGGCTATTAACTTTTTAGCCTATCTCCTGTGATAGTTACTATTTACGCAGAATACTGATTTACCTTTGGCTGGATCCCTGAATAAATATATGTCCTGGGGTACAGCTATTGTGGACCCGTTAATCCATTTCTCTTCCCTTTAAATCAGATTTATGATTTTCTTTCATGTTATGAGAACCTGTAAGTGCAGAATAGAGCAACAAAATAATTCATTAAAAACAAAAAATGAGATCGAATATAGTACATGTACTCTGTGGATAACTATAATTAAAGGAGCTCACTTCTATACGGTGTACAGGTATTTGGGAACTGAAGAAAAAATATGTTATTATTTTTCGAAAATCGTTTCAGATTAACCAAAGTTACGGATAAACGATGATTTGGTGAAACAACTTTCCACCATCGCAGATGTTGACAAAGAACGTTATTTGATAACCAAATTAATTTGTAAACGTGATACGCTCACCATCTACAGCCTCAAAAACTTACACAAAGAACTATATATTTTAATTTTCCGTCCTTCTAGCCAATCTAGTTGACCGTAAACTTGAAACTAATTGTATACGTGTTCGTTAGTGTTATTTATTTTTAACACATTTATCCTGCTATATACTTATATCGGTAAGAACAAAATCGTATGAACGCAAAGGAAACCTTGGTTTTTATTTTCCTTATTGTTTGCTGAAACCTAGACATCTGTGTGTCCTTAAAAATATGTTTTCGGGACACCAGAAGGCAGATCAGGATTCCGGCACTGTCCCGGAAAATCCCGAACGCACAGCCTCAGACCTTTTGTTTACCAAATATTTAAGACATCTTATCCTTTATTGGTGAAAAGAGTATTTTACAGCCACGGATATCTGTGATACCTATCATAGTTTGCCCTCAGCTAAGAAATCTCGCAAGTACACTGCCTATGTTACTCCATTCGGAAATTTTAAGTACAATGTTACACCATACGGAGCTACCAATTCGCCGTTTACGCTTGCGAAACTTATGGAAACTGTTTTAGGAGAAGCTTATTTTTAAAGCTGTTCATTTCTTGATTGTGTATTTAAGGGCACTATTTTTGTGGAAAAACTTTACGAAGGAGTTAAATATATTCTAGAGAGATTCAGAGTTGCGAAATTATTGATGAAACATCGAAATCAACGTTAGGTGTAACACCTTTTGAATTTTCAAGTTTTAAAATAGAAAACAGAGTTTATTCTTGTACAGAGAAAAAAAGGGAAATGACAGCGGGTCGTGAGATAACCAAAAGGAAGAAAAACTCATGAGTTTAGTCGGATTCTTTAATTATTTAAGAAATACTTTACAAAACATGTCTAAAACATGTTTGCTTCTCTCCAAATTACTGTGTAACATACCTTGTAAGTAAAACAATTGTTGTAGACAAGTGCTGAAAGAACTTAAACAAGCTATAGTAGGCAATCCGATTTTGATGACGCCCAATCTAAAATTAAATTTTCATTTACTTTGCGATTCTTCAGAATTTTGCACGGTATTTCTATTGGCGCGAAAAGGAAGTGATACGAAAAGGAAGTGATAGTAAACCTACACAGGTTTATTTTGGCAGCAAAACCTTAAATTCAACAAGTTGAAATATGGGTCTACGAAACATGAACATTTTGAGATTGTAATTGCGTTAGCAATTTTCGAAAATTTCTGCTTCTATCAGAAGAAATTACATTTATTTTTATTTAGCACAAGCTTTTATTAACTCTCATATCTGCTACAGAATGGTCTGCTCTGATACAGAGATGGGGTATTGGTATAAGCTGATTCAGAAGCATCGTAAAATTCTTACCAGTTAAAAAGTTACTTGTCGATTATTTCAGCAGAATACCAAGCAACTTTACTGAATCAGAAAATGTTGTAGGAGATTAAGATATGGAATTTTAGTCACCTTCAAAGGTGCATAATGATGAAAGCTATCTTAAGTTTGAATACGAAAAAAGTGAACTTATTTATGTTTCTAAGTGAAGAAGTAGGGAGTAAAATTGTACTAAATTCTATGATTCTAAGAAATTGAAGCAAGAGCGCAGGAAAAGAAGGGAGACTAAAAAGAAGATAATTGATGGTTATTACATTCTTTATTCTGATGGCGAGAAAATTATATTTCTTGAATTGTAATAAATAGCTGATATTGAAGGAATGAAAACTATAGTTAATATTTATGATTTTGTCTAGGATGTCATAAGTGTTGTTAAGCTTAGCGAAGCTCAGATGCAAGATTATTTTTGAATAAATTGCGTAAACTGCAGCTGAAAGAAGAAATTCCACTTCATCGTAAAGAAAGAGTTTTTTTGTAATAGATTACTTGGTGAATCGTCTCTTAATGGGCATAACATTTTGGTTAAGACACGTCCCTTGTTAAAACACAAATAAGTATAAACTAGTAATATGGTTACCGTCATATTTAAGAAATAAAATATTGTTTAATTACCACGACAGGTTAACTGCTTCATATCCTGCCTTGAAATGAACTATCTTTAATGTGAAAATATACTTTATTTGGGTTGGCCATAGATAAGGACATTTCAGCGTATGTCCGTTCTTGTCTAAGTTTATTCGAATATAATCCATATACTGAGAAAGATTTTCGTTTAATGGATAGTAAAGTGGTATTAAAGGTAGGAAATTGAATTTACATAGATTACCTGGGACCAATGTGCCCTAGTTCCGAGGGTAATTTTCATTTGTATTTATGGGAATGGATGTCTGTAGCATATTTTTTTAGATTTATTTCTGTGAGGAAAATCTCGTCACGAGCCACTTGAGAAAATTTACTGAGAATTTTTTGCGAAAGCGAATTTTATGAACACGTAGTTTCAGATAATCACCAAACAGACTCTCCAAATGTTAGGGACGAAGGGAGTGTATATTACTAGGTGTAGGCCAAGGGGAAATTTTGCTGTAATTGGGTGCAAAAAATTAAAACTCATAATAAAATGTTTTTCAATTTCCATAAAGTTTGGGGGAACGTTTAAAAGTTAGAATTTTCAGAAATAATATTGTAAATTCTTCCAATTCTTTCAAATCCCTGTACTTGCACATTGTGAGAGATATAAAAGAGTCGGTGTCTGGTAGTACTGGGAATATTCTTAAAGGTAATTTTGAAATGACAAGCACGTAAAATAGTACGTTCGGAAAACTGCTTTTGAGTTAGGGTATGCTGCTAAGTTAACTAGAAACGATATTCAAAAACATAGATTCAACTATGAAAAACATTATATTCGAAATAAGAAATCTCATCCGGTTAAAATTGAAGGTCTAGTCTTCATTAATAACATTACGCTTTAAAATAATAGTAAGAATATAGTCCGTGGACTTTCTAAGGAGTGGATTGGACCATATAAAATTAGTACAAAAGATAACAAGAACCTGTTTGGTGTTTAGAAATTGCGTGACGGAAAGCTTGCCAGACTTAACGTAGGCCATTTTAATATAAAGTATAGTAGACCTTCTTTCTCGGAAAAAGTTAAAGTTGTTAATATTGATCATGAAATTAAAGTCTCATACGATGGACCAAAACCGAAGAAACACGGTAATTTCAGACAATATTCGGAACGATGGGTGCATTGAATAACGAGAAGGTTCTTTTACTCTGGACTAGGAATGAGGACATTAATGGTTAATTGACGATGTAGTATCAAGTGCATGAAATATTCGAATTAAAAACTCTGTGATTGACCAGTTATTTCAATTGAAACCATAGTAGATTTAGTGTGTGTGTGTAATGCATTGACAATCTAAACCCTCGCTTATAGAGGCAACTATATATAATAATTATATTGATAAATTAATTTCGTTCAGAAGTTGTGTTTAAGATGGAACTCTTTAGTAACTGTGGACTTTGGTGATACAAGACTTTTCTAGAGAATCATAAAACATATATAGTGCAGTCATGAGAAACTGATCAAACACAGGGAGCTTATTCTAAAATTCAATTATTTGTAAAAACTGTTAAACATCAGCTTCCCTCAGAGGGCTAAAAGTTCTATGATATGGATATTATAACTTAATAAATGATATGTAAATTGGTTGTTTTATTTTATTTTTGTATAAACATCCATTTTTGTGTTTGTATATTAATTTTCTTTATTGGTTAAATTATACCCAGCCGCGGAGAGTATATTAAAATGGGTTTAAATGAAAGAAATTAGTTTTATATATGGTTCATGGTGTAAACTATTCCTTTGTGCCATTTAATTATTGTAATTCTTTGTATGTATATATGATTATGTGTATTTTGTATATTTCAGCTGCAGCGTAGCATATAGATGAACTTTATTTAGGATTATTTTATTCCTTTGCTTATTAACTTAGTAAAAAAGGAGAAAATATATTATGAGAGAAAATACTGAGGCACTTATAGCGGCTTCGCTTTGACCTTCCCTCCTCTCAACCAGTTTCATACCTTAGTCGGCAGTGACCATAGAGCATTTGTATTTCCGTCCTGGGAGAGTGGCTCATGCATTCATATTTAAACTTTTTCTTCCCTTCCCGCGATGATGTGTGATGTCAGTTTTGTCTAAGCAGTGAGAGAAGCACCATCTACGTGGTCGTTTGTGTGTTAAGAGCCACGATGTAGTTTAATGAAATTAATTTTGAAGGTTATTTATATAAATTTGGCTCGTCAGCGACAGCCAGCGGTTTTAGTAAATATTAAATTACTGTATTGTTTTATTTTCGAAGGGTGCTTAATATTTAATTCCTCGGAAGCTATAAGATTACTTGTTAATTTGTTGTTTTTTAAGTACAAAACGATTGGGAACAGATTTTCTCTTAGTTTATATATCCCATTTCTGCGTAATGAAGTTGTTTTCAAAACGTAATTGGAATATAGAAGTTAGCGAAAGTGCGAATAAGACTGTTGTGTCTTTCTACGCAATATGTTGGATATGAATCCCTACTAAGTTGATTGTCTCCACTACAGTTCGAATACGCAACTAAATATTTTTACTCACGGGGAACAAACTTTGTGCAACAGAGACTTTTTTTTAAATTAAGGAAATAATATGCTAAAGATGTGAATGCTGCTATAGACTTTTCCGTCCACAACTAATATACAGTATATTCGACAAATCTCAATTCAGCAGAAGTAGTGGTTAAGTTTCATTAGTTTCTTTGCAAAAGAAAGTTAAACAGTTGTGATGGCGGGCATTGTGCCAGAAACGAATTCCATGAAAACTGTTTTATCTATACAGTGGAAGTAGGTCTAGGCGGTAGATAGGAGCAAAGGCATATTAATAGCTGAAGCAAATTTGGAGTGAAAGTAATTGTAAAAATAGGGATACTCTGAAATCCAACACACATCTCAGAGTGCAGTAAATTCAACAGAAGGTTCCGCGCCTTCGTCTTTGTTAGAGGCTGAGCTTTTACTGTTGGACAGATTGTGAATTATTTGTAGGTTATCTCGCCTTCAACAAATTATTCTAGGTTCTATTACGAATCTTTTCTAGAGTTATAGAAGGTTTTCCACACCTTCACTTATAGGCCTAGCCACCTCACGGACTAGGATAGACGTGAGTCCGCAGAGACTTACTCTCTGTCATGGAAGTGGGTATTCACTTCACTGGTATATAGGTGGTGCTAAGTTCAAACGATAGAAAAGAAACCGTGAACCAAATTAGAGAACCTTGAATCTCCGTTAACGAAGCTATCAATGTGGAAATAAAATAACTAAAAAGTCTCCTAGAATAATTGCATTATCTTTTAACAATTAGTTTGCATCTGAAACCTCTGTAATGAAAGACTGTTACCAAATTTAAAGGGTAGCTTATTTAATTTGTTCTGTATTTAAATCTTGTGTGTTAATCAGTGTATCTATTACCTTCCTTCGGTTAAACCAAACGTTGTTAAGTAGTTGATGTTGACCTGTACGTTATGACCATTTGGAAGCCAATGCTTGAATGATGCTTAAAACTTACTACTGACTGAATGGTGTCAGAGTTTTGTAATCAGAAGTATTCTTTTTTTTTTCGTTTTAATTTGAAGCAAATTTGGTATAAATTGACTTGATGCTCTCCTTACTCTGTTTCAGTCCAGAGATAATGGAGGTCTCTCAGACAATTCGTTTTAACCAGAGAGTATATTTTATTGAAATAGGTGTAAATATTGAGCTTGAAAAGGCCATAGACGTATTGCTGGCAACATTGAAAATCAATATTTGAAAAAATAGACAAAAATAATTTATGCTTCAAATAACATATAGAGATGCTTACCTTGTTAAGAAGAAGTATGTCTAATTTTAGAGAAATTTAAATGTAAACAACTTAGTGCATTTTCTTTTCTTGTATGTAGATTTACATGTTGCAGTTAAATGAAGTAGTTACTTTAATAAATTCACTTCAATGTAATTGTGTAGTTATTGTGCAACACTTCCAGCATAATGTGAGGCCCTACTGTTGTTGATATCCAAAGCAAAAACGTTTCATAAGGGATGAAAACATTTTTGTTCTGTACCTAACATGACTAGAATTTCACAAATGTTTTCAAACTTTTACACCGTGTACCTACAGCGTGCACACTGTTAAATTTCGGCTTTTTCATTCGTTGGTACTGTATTTCAAGAACGTATTTTGAGTGTTCTAAACTTGAGAGGAAGATATAAGACGTTTAAACACGCTAAATATAATGCAGTGTCCAACACAGTGCTCGAAGTCGGGAGTGGCTAGAGGGAGCACGCAGTGCCCTTAAATTTTTTATTTTCGATTTGGCGTATCGGTACACTTTT
>JAGDQP010046390.1:0-15317 GCA_022664845.1 Lepisma saccharinum
CAAAATAAAGAAATCTTACCAATAAATTCCTGGTAGGGGAAAGGTGGCAAAGAGCGAACAGGTAGGCAATGGCGAACACCCCGTTTAAAAATTTCTGTGGTACGCCAGTTTGGCAGTACCGGACCTGCTACGTTCAGGAAAATTCTGTGTTGCTTCCTACAAATGGATCCTCCATTACGAGCAGAGCTGTGGAAGCGAACGGAGTGAATGTGTTTATAGCCATCTCATGGCCAGAGAAAGTGTGAAGCCAAAAAACTGGGCGTCGACCAAGGCGACACACCTGATTGGTTAACAGACAACTACAGAGAATTGCTGCCATCTTTGTTAGCCGAAAACAATGTTTTTGATTGGAGTAAGTGGGCTAACTAGGCTGGACTTAGCTGTGACGTTTGGCTTCATGTTCTTGGCGAAATTGCTTCATATCAAGTTTTACGGCTTGATTCTGTAATGGCGTCCGAGGTGGGTAATGGCGAACACGTCTTTCTGTAGTGTGTGCGGTAAATTTGAGCGCAGCTGAGAGTTGTGATATTTTAATTGTGGAAGTGACAATTGTCCGAACTGGACACATGCTGAATATAGTAAGTAGATGGGAACAGAAATGTCCATATTTATGTGATTATTATAATAGTCCTATGTCAATCACTGACAAGTAGGACAGACTTTTTCTAAAACTCAATTTTTGAAGATTATTTTGAAATAATTTTCAAGTGTTAACCATTTGGAGAACAGAGTCTAAAGTTTATTTCAGCTATATTGTTTTCTAAAATTAGCTAAATAATTTTCGTGCAATTGTGTTAGAAGCTTAGCTGTTCGTTGTTATGACTTTTAAACTATACATTTATTTGGAATATTACACATATGTACACATTTCAAACAATAAATATGGAGCAAAATTAAAAGATACTGTATTTATTATTTCGTCTTGCAATAAATACATGTAAACAAAAATTACTAGTTTTATTCTTAAGATTTTTTAAAAACTTTTCCTTGTTTATATATTTGTTTCATTGTATTATTCAAGGCATTTACTTAATTTGTCATTGTTATAGCAAATTCATTGTTATCAAAAACCATATCAACTCGTAAATATTTTGTGATGTGTTCATCATTTTCTGTCCACATTTGAAGACTATTTTGCTACATATTGGAAGAAAGATCAAATTTCTTTTAATTATAATTATTGGTATAAAAATGAGAGAGACACTAGTGAATGCCCTGACCGGTTTCTCAGGTGCTGTAGGCGTTTGGGTACATTCTTCTCTGAAAACCAGTGCACCAGTTTATGTGGACATTACAAGTTCGCTGATGTCATTATTTGCCCTTAGCTATGTACACTATTTTGGAGAAGACCAGGCAAGAACAAAAGAGAATTCAATGCTAAAATTAGGTTACCATCTGTCCCTAGCGTCAGCCACTGGGATTGAGAGTGGGTGGCTTCTTGCCTATTGTTTGGAAAATTATTCAGGAGTGTCTGTAACCACCATCTTGGCTGGTCTGATTGTATGTGGTATGGCATTTATGTCTTTGAAGTGTTCCAGACCTGATTTGTATAGCAAAATTGCATTTTGGGCAACAGTCGCAGTATTTGTACAACTGTTCATTGTCGCCCTTCTTCTCTTGGCTTTCCACATAAGCAAAAGTGATTACAACGAATTTGAAGCTGTTTGGCCAATTGCTTTTAAGTATTATTGTGGTTTATTGGTGTCAAATGATTTTGCCTCTTTGGAACTGGACGAACGATACAAAAAATACGCTTACCCTTTTGTTCTGGCTCTTCTAAGTTTTCCCAGTGTTTACATCGTTATGTATTTTCCACGTTCTGCTTGACATGTATACATTTAACGTATTTTCGTATTACTTAATCACAAAACAAATATTATGTTTGATTTCAGTCATTTTTGAAGCAATTAAGTGTCATAAAATAAAGAGGTTTTATTTTTCGGATACTCAGTAAAAACCTGCATAATTATATATGTGTGTGTTTTGATTTAACTAAATTTCAAGGGCTGCACTTTGGATACTTCCCAAAATCGTTCATACAGTGACAATATGTTAAATTACAAGTAATTCTAAGGTTAGCTGAACGTAAATTACAGTAGTTATCTGAAGTCAATTTTGGCAAGGAATATCCTGTGAGTTTTTTAATGATATTTGATGTTCGTGTTTATATGTCATGTTAAGTAATGTATTTATTTCATGTCTTTGATTACACTAGCGAGATTAGGACCATTAGGCCTTCTCTTACACCTAACTAATACACTTACTTACACCAATAACTGATTAAGATTCATTACATTGTATTCTTAGAATAAATGAATACTCCAGATAAAAATAATTGCAGGCCTACTATATAAAAGAAAACAGAAAATATATCTACAACATATTATAACGAAATTGGCCAGTGGTTGAAGAGAAATTGGCCGAAAAAGTTAGTAATAGCATTCTTTGTGATAGGCCATTTATGACTATCTGGCGCTAGTTTATGCTTAATGTCGCGCACTACGGTGATATCACTGACATAGTGACATCTGCACATCGGTATACCTATATCCATTCAAATGCAGACACTGATATATGGTTAATATTGACTACACTCTGTCAGACTAGGTGCCCTCTGAATAACTTTACATACAGTATTCGTGTGCAATTCTACAGATTCTGCCTAATTGTACACTTGTACTAGTGTCGGTCTCTGGTGACTGAGTATAGCGACGTGAGGCTATCAGTGTCATTTGACTGCCTACCACCGTAGTGCGCGGCACTGAGTGTAAACTAGCGCCAGACATTCATAAGTGGTCTACCACAAACAATCCTATTACCAACTTTTCCCGCCAATTTATCTTCAACCACTAGCTAATGGCATCTAAACTTTTACACACAAACTCAATTTTGTATGCTGATTTTAAATATGTACTGGGTTAGCCTAAAAGCAAGAGACACTTTCAAAGTTTTACAGAAAGAAGAGTTCTAATAGCATGGCTGAAAACGTGGTTTGAAGAGTGCATTCTAAAGTTTATATGGCTAAGTGTTCTATGTACAGGCCTTTTGTAACACGACAGAATTTTGTCACTCACGTATGAGAAATCCTTCTCTATCTGACTAGCGGCCATACTGCTCGACTTAGTCAAGGGCACTCACGTGATGCTGACGTCACGAAGACTAACGAACAGTCGTAAACTTGAAGACTTTCTCTATGAAACAGTACCAAATGCTTTCCGTTGTAGCAAACAATTTTCAATTTATGAAGCGTATAATCTGTCTATTTCTTTTAGGACTTGAGATAGTGTTACTTGTTAGTTGAAGAGAGTTAACAATGAGAGAAAATAGTTTTACATTTAAAGTTTTGGAAGCTCATATTCATTGCCTTTCATATACCTTTGCCCAAATTTAAGTTGTGCTCGAAAATAATACGTACATTTAAGTTAAAAACGTGTGTTTCATAACATGGCTAAGAAGGTTTCCTAATTCCTGATATCAGTGGTTCCTAATTTCGAATAGAGAATGAAGACATTAGAATATACTACTACCAAAATGGTGAATTTTAATAAAAATCTTAGCACAAATTTAAGTTCAAGAAAACAAAAAATGAAGTATGAACTATTTCTTGCAAAGTACCGTATTTGACAGATATTTCATGACATAATAAGTAAGTAGGCCTAGCATGAAATTTCGACTTGGTAACTGAATAATGATGAAAGCTATCAGTTTTTTTTCTAAGCGACAAACAGTTGTTCAGTGCGTATGCTAAATTAAGGATAAATGCTTCAAAATGTAAAAAAATCAAAAGAAAAAAAATCATTATTTGCAGTATCCGAAATTAGTAGAAGTCGCGATTAAAAGCCTCAAAAGTAATAAGGCACTGGGGCCAGGTAACTTGAAAAATGAGATATACAAAATAAACTAAGAATTGTGGGTGCCATCCTGGCGCGACTCTGGGGAATGACTGATGCAGGGAGCCTTTCCGCGTCAGTGGAAGCGGGCAAGGTTGGTTATCCTGTTAAAAGGACAAGGACAGAACGGCCCCCGGATCGTACCGAGCCATCTGCTTGTTAAACGTAATAGGAAAAATATTTGAGAAATTGTAAATGAAATTAACGAAAAACGAAACCTAGAAAACTGGAATTTACAATATGGATTTAGAAAAAAGGGATCAACAGAAGATGCTATAAATGAAATTTGTGATAAAATTAATGAACTAAAAAAGAGGAATGGTCGATACGTAATGAGGCTCTTCTTCGATATCTCGGGGGCTTTTGACAACCTGTGGTGGCCGGAGTTACTACATGAACTTAAATTAATTGTTATACATCCGAAAATACGGCAAACAATCAAAAGTTACTTTGAAGATAGAAGTATTGAAGCGAAGACGGCGGATGGCACCGTGAGTAAGACCTCAACAAAAGGATGTCCTCAGGGTTCTGTATTGGGATCGGTTTTTTGGGACATGGTATTCCAGCCATGCTTGGAAATGCTAAATGAGCTGCCGGAGGTGGTGCTTATAGTGAGTGGGCTATGCGGATGACTTGGCGGTGATCCTGACGGGCGACAGCAGACTTGAGTTACAAACTAAGGCAAATAACATAACTCAGGGATTAACGTCGTGGTGTGATATGAAAAAAACTAACAGTATCAGCAAATAAAACAAAATATGTCCTATTCAAAGTCGAATTAAATAGTCAAAGGGGTCTTATAATTAAAATTAGAAACAAAACAATAAAAAAAGAACATTTTTTCAAATACTTAGGAGTAACATTAGATGAGAAAATAAATTTCTGAAACCATGTGGACATCCAAAAGAATAAAGCTATAAAAATAACTCATAAAATAATAAATATAGCATCAAATGAACTGAGGATCCCTCGTAAAATCATCAACACATATCACGACTTGATTATCAGATCAATCATGGGCTATGCGGCAAGTGCATGGTGCCATAGACTAAGCGATATCACACAATCAATGATTGTCAATAGAGCATAGAGGCAAATATTACTGAGGTTAACTGGTGCCTTCAGAACGACGCCGGTGGATGCGTTGCAGGTTGTCACCGCGGTCCCGCCGCTGCATCTCCAAATCAAACAGCTGGATGTCATGTACTGGCTAAAGAAAGGTAACGGAAATAAAATAGAACAAATACTAAACTGCAAAGTTACCGAAAAAGAAGAAATAATAACAGCAATAACCAGTGCATAGCAACAACTTTCGGATAACAGCCACAAAGCAAGAAGGCTATAATTCCGAGCGTGATTGGGAGAGAGGATACAAGGATATATATTGATGGGGGACTGATGAACTTCCTTGCGGGGCACGGACCTTACAGACAAAAATTAAAGGAATTAAATATAGTAGAAGATAAGATATGCCATAAGTGTAAAGTAATAGCTACCCGGAGCATATTGTATTTACGTGTAAAGGTACAGAAAATCTTGTTAGAGAACAAAGGAAGCTTCTGAATGGTATAGAAGTTGCAAATGCTTTGAGAAGACCTGACCGTGCGGCCGCCCTCCAAAAGCTAACAAACAAAATATCAAATTACTATAAAAAGAAATGTATCTCTAGTGGGCGCATATAAAACCCCCGTGGGGAGTGACTCTTGGTCCGCGGCAAGTCTGAGGTGAGGAGGTCATGACCTGAATTGTAGCCGAAATTCCGGATGAAAAGCTGATGCAAAGAAGAAAACGGTGACGGACGCGAATGTAGCATGAACCCGCGTTGCGTCACAATCAGTAACATACGAACGTGTGAATGGAAGTGCTAAGTGTGAATTACTGGAACCCAGCAAAACTTCTAAAAGAGTGTCTTCTGCGTGGAATACAGGCGGCAGAGGACGCTGTTTCTCTTTTCTATTTTTCATTAAATGTTGTGGTGATGGGTTATTAAAGGAAACTTAAACAATATGGAATAACAGTAAATAATCAAGAATAAATGTTCCAGGATGGAGGAACACCTCAATTCTTGGTACTAAAAATTCCCCAAGTTTTAGTGTTAAATGTTTAAGTGTGAGTGAGTGAAGTAAAGATGAACTGAAGACCAAAGGAAGAACAGACCTGGGACGAGAAGAGGAAAAATGGATGAACCAAACTGGATAATTGGAAAACAAGTGCGAAAATGTATTATATGTTGATATATGATACTAACACTAACTCTAAATTCTCGTTGCAGGTCCGGCTTGTGAATGAAAGTGAATGCGCTGTTGTATGGCTCACAGTACCTGCGCCGGAAGGGAGGAATCAACTAGGAAAGAGTCAGCAGAAATTTTGTGAGACACAACATCAATCTTACGTTGACCTCATTTCCCGTCCTAAACCCTTTCGATACATGTGCAGCAAAAGAAGATGATGCCAATTCAAGTCTGTGTTTGTGTTGTCCATGTGTAGTCAGGTTTTATTATATATTATCTGTCTTTTGTATAAAATAATGCAAATAAAAATGATTAGGGAACCCCCCTCAAAGATGTTCCGGCATATAGAACGAAGGACCAGGAGAACTGGTGGATGCCTGGTCCAAAAAGCCGTCCCGCACCACATCAAGTCAAGTCACAGACTAAGGAACACAGGGATTCTCAGAATACCGGAATCCGGCAACCCTAGAGGCAAGCTAAGGATAGCGAACAACTGCCCGAGACATTATAGATGCAACTTAGTTTGTGGTAAGGAAGCAAAGAGGCAGGGGTGGAAAGGTGGGTCCTAAAAAAAAGTAGCCGAAATTTGACAACCTCGACGCATTTTATCATTCTAAATTTCGCTTTGCTTTGAGGCCATCGATCATAATAGAAGCAAACACTCATGCAACGTTGACTGTATCTTATCTAAACCCATCTCGTAAATACCTAGTTGACTTACCGTTTCCTTCTGACTTCCACAATTATAAAAGAAACTTTAAAAAGAAACAGACACGCAACAATGCCCCCCAAACGACAACACACTCAAAAATGCCGAACAAGGGCTGCAAGAGCTTCTCATAGAGCTGACTTCCACCTGAAGGTAGCACTCTGCAACCCAGAAACTGAGTTCTAATTTCGGAGATTCATTATCATGCGTAGTTTCAGAGCTACATGCGCTCAACGGTATCGCAGCGTCACAAATGACGTCATATGTGGACAAATAATGACGTAAGCAGTATAGTTTTAGCAAATCACAATCGAACTAGTAACCGGTATAGGAAGTATCTATTTAAGCAATAATTATGAATGAGAGTGTGGCGGATAGACAGGTTTCGCAACGTAAGAAATTTATTGTCAGGGAATTGGAAGGTTTAATAGGGCAAGCATAGATACATACATTCGCCAATTGTAAACATAGCTTAAATAGATGTATTGGTACTATTTCGAGTGTGATTTGCTATACCGACACCGTTTACGTCATTACTTGTCGAAATATGACGTCATTTGTGACGATGCCGCCTCAACTTTGAGCGCCTGTAGTTCCGAAATTTAGCAGATTTCGAGAATTCTTCAAAAATAGTTTTTCCTTGTTTTGATGTGAACTCTCTAAGTTTGTCCAATTATTTCAGAGATATTATCTGCTATCTTAGGCTTGTGTATAACTATGACATACTGTCTGTACTATGTGACACATCCTAACACGGTAATTGTATTTTATGTTACAGCTTTGCTGGGGGAATTTCACCAAAGTTATATAAAACGCACTGTGCTTAGAAGATTACCAACCTTTGTATATGCAATCGCCTATTAAATATTTTTGTGATTTAATGTCTAGTGTAAAATCTTTGCGAACTTGATTTTTTCATAAATGTACAAAAAGACTGCTCACCTTTGCAAATTCCTCCGACAATTGTTCGCCATTTAAAAAGTCGATATCCACTAGTGTGTGATCAATTCCAAGGGCTTGTAATGTTAGTCTCACCGCCAGCGTAGGAGGACTGTCAGCCACAGAATATACTTTTATTGGCATTCTAACGTTATAAATATCTGTAACGAAAAAGAAAAATGGAAATGATTTAGGTAATTTAATCAAAAGGAACATTAAAAAAATAATAATCATAGCTAAAAGGATGCCACAAGCATTTAATAACTGTATTTCCAGTCGGGATAAGGAAGGAGAAAGGATACGAGAAGGAGTCGGTCAGGGTTTACGTTGAAAGTATCATCCAGGTCTGGTGTGACTGCGGAAGATACTGGAAAATCATGAGTCAGGATGCTTGCCTCTGGTATCGAATCCAGGGTATTCTCACAACATGTAACCTACTGGATTGTATCTATCGCAACTGGTGACCAACACTAAAGTTGCCATTGATTTTTTTCATGTATTGGGATGGCGTGTAATTCTCCTCACCCTCCTGCAATTGGCTTTGCTTATCATTATGACTCACCGGGTGGTTGTAAGTAACAACCCTGTCTTTTTTTTTAAAAAAAGAAAAAAGTAGCATTTGCGAATTTTAATAGTGCCACCGAGATGGGAGCAGCTGAGTTCTACCACAAAGTAAATACATATACAGAGGTTTGAAAAAGCTGTGATAGGTACGAAGACTTGTTCAAAGAGTTCCGTGTTAACACCAATAGAGGCCACTACCATCTCCTGAATTGTAAGTGCTGCCACGTAGTGTAAACGGTGGTAATTTCTTGGAAATAACAAATAGAGATCGATGAGCTTCCATTATTAAACTATACATGCATGTAGAAAGTTGCTTGATTTGCTATACGTATTTACTTTGCGGTTCTACCGTATAATTGCAACTGAGGATTCTGCATTACAGTATTCTTGTCATCGAGGTTTATTACCTGATACAAATAACCAACCAGTATGTGTTAAATGTGTTGGTGAAATGAAGGAAGTTGTAAACATCGGATGAACGGTCATTGGTATTACCTCTCTCGTGGCAGCATGTTAATAGTTGTAAAGTGGAGAGACGATATTTTGCAGTTCAGCTGCGAGACATGCGGACACAACTTCCAATCATAAAGCGAGAACTAGCACTAGTATCCAGGGAGTCTGTCAGCGTCGAGCACACCTCCCTCAACTTTAAAATGTTTACTGTTAAAAATAGATAGAAATCCTACAAAACTCTAGGTACACCCCATAACGTTGGTCTTTGGTTTTACGTCCCCAAACTGAAAATCCTGATAGAATCGGGAGAGCAACATAGGAGATGCTGCCCTCTCAACTCAGTGAATTATGGTGGCGATCAGTGAACAATGGGATCAAATTTCTGGCCATGATGAGACACACCAGAGAAGTGTTTGAGAGAATGTCAAATAGCATGGCTATCAGTGTTCTAAAGTATATTGAATTGGTTTAATCGACAGATAAGAAATAGGACAACTTGAATTGCCTTTCATTGTGATCGGAGTGGAATGACGACCAACGAGAGATGTCCTCTTCAGAACAATCTCAGTGAATTCTTCCAGGAATGTATCACAATTTAACTAATACTTCGACTGTATGTGTCGAGGTCGGTCTCGAAATTCATCTACGATAGGTCATCAGACGGGTGGTAGATCACCTGTTGTGAGAATACCGAATTCAGGGTCTCCCGAATGTGAAGCCAATCTTCTTCCAACGAAGTTAGCCGCTTGGTATATAAGCATTAGTTTTAACTCCATACCATGCTGAAAATTAAAGGTGTTAATAAAAAAAATATTGATACATGGCAATGCAGCCAAAGATCTGTAATTTGCGAAATTAGTGCATTGTCTGACTTAATTTAAATAAATAAATACTGCTAGTAAATTTAGAGATATTAGGACACATTTTACTGAAATTTTGCATTTAAAAAATTCAAAGTTCATGCAGATAGCTTTAAGTAACATTCCCTCACCTCTCCCTTGAATATGTTATAGAACAGTTTCTTAACTGGCATGCAGTAGCCCAGTGCCGGACCATGTCGACACTCCCCCACCAAGGACCGAAACCTGACTAGCCCCTTGTTTTAAGCGTGTCTTTATAACACTCGTGCCATTTTATACAGAAGGTTCACTACGAAGAAGACACATCGTTCTGTGGCACGATGAACAAAGATTTGAGGAGTAGATACCGGGATTGTACCTACAAACTAAACCCTGGATGAGTACCTTAAAACATTCTCTTCCCCATCCTATCCTGAACTGGCATAAATGCCATAAAAAATCGGAAGCCTTCGAAATGTGGACGTTCAGAAGGATGAAAAATCAGCTAAACACAGAAGATGCGTAATGGCAGAGTATTGAAGAGAGTACGTGCAGAGAAAACAATACTAGAGACAATAAAATAGAGAAAAAGAAACTGGTTAGGACATTGCTACACAGATATTATATTCTGAGGGATGTAATTAAAGGTATGGTTTAGAGAAAAAGAGAAAGAAGATGAGTCCAACTCCTTGACGTTATTACGGATGATAAATCGTATGTTGAAAAAAAAAAGGAAAGATCTGTAAGTATGGAGAGGGCTTAAGGTGCCTTGGCACGAGACTCTCCTGCTCGCTCGGCTTGGAAATTGAGAAAGTTGCTCTCTGCTCCGACGAAAAGAACTGTGACGTATATGAGAAACAAATGTGTAAAGATACATGACTAAACCTAATTTTACCTAACCTGCACGTTCCCATGGTCAGTAATTTAAGATAATGTACGAAAAACAAGAAAGCAATTATTTGTAATAAATATAAACATATGAAAATATATTTCGAAAGAAAGAAGAAAAAGGGTTGTCCCAGGCAGGATTCGAACCCGCGACCTTTCACTGAAGATGCCGACGTCTTAACCAGTAGTCTACGAAGACGGCCTGGCAAAGGAGTCTTTTTAACTTGTATTTACAGTGCACGTGTTACGTAAGAAACCCGGTCACGTTATAGCGCGTGCGCAGGAGGTGAGAAGGGGCTCTATAAAGAGTCTCATTGCCTTGTCAGGTCGGACAACCAAACAATTTTTAATAGATGGCGTGGCGATCTTCTGCGTGTGGTTCTTACTTCCCCTTCTACAAACCACTCACAATGAAGTAAAGGAAATACGAAAAGAAAAATCCTATTTAGCAGAATCAGCCTTGAACCTTGTTTGTTTGTTTGTGTATGTGGCCTGAAGGACCTGCGTTTTCGGCAGAACATAATAATGATGATAAAAAGCATGAACAAATTTTATAATCTTGAACCACAAAATTCAATTTTCCTTTACACAACAGGCAGGCTTTGGAGTATAGCAACTGTCGAATTTCGAAGAAAAACATTTTTTTTTCTCTAACCAGTACAACACTTAAGTATCGTATCATGATGATATATTATGGATATATTCAAAGCTGATCGAGTTTCACCAGGCGAAGGTCAGAATAGTACCTTAAATAAGTCCCTGGTTGATACCTCCATCCTCTTCCTAGCCCACCGCGGCCTGAGCTAAAAATTCAAAAGTTCTTAAACAGCTCAATTCAATTAAAAGCTGATCAGCCAGAGACTGAGGTGTATATATTAAATAAACGTTCATCCCGCACCGCCATATGTAAAGAATTTTATTTAAAAAAGAATGTTTTTCAATAGTTGTGTGTTTTTCTGGTGACACTATCTATTGATGATACGAACAAAAACCTACATAAACTAATTTGATACTTCCTTATCTAAACATACAGAGTTGGATTAAGGGGGGAGTTAAAAGGACTGCAGCCCAAGACACCCAATGATCCCCCCCCCCACCGAAAGGTAAATTAGTAACTCATGTAAATAGTGACGACCACAGGTAACAGTGGCCACAACAGCCAATTTGAATATATTTATGGCCGTCAGGCATCTAAGACTCAGGAACGAGTCGGTCAGGGTCTAAGTTGAAGGTACCATCCCGGCATTTTTCTGGTGTTACTGAGGGAAAACTAACAGAGTCAATAGCCCCCCCCCCCCCCAAATAACTTAATCCAGCAGTGAAAGCTTATGCACAAATTTGAGCATTACTGTTTAAAGCAAGGAAGGAAAACGTGTACTTATGTTCCGGGACGTATTTTGGAATTGGTTTTGGAAAAGGATCCAAGGCGCGAGGGGGAGATCCAAGGTGTGTGTGGGTATGAAACGTATATTCAACATATAAAATGACGCCTAAAATATACCAGTTCTGGATAAAACTTTGAAATTTCGAGGGAGAGGTTCGGATCCGCGGAGTCATCCGTAATACGTCCCTGCTTATGTTTACTGACGGTGAAATTTTCCATAGGATACGAGATCATAAACAATATATTATGTTCTAACGTGCACTTGGTTAAAATGTTTTCATTAACTGAGCTCTGGAACAGCTCAACAAAATTTTGGCGTGTCATGAGTTCCAAAAGGTTCGGAATCACTGATACAGGGAACCCCCAAAATATTCATCATATTAAAATAGGGAATTGTTGTACACAGCCTTGTGATGCAGTCGATACTGTGAAGGAATGCGTATTCGAAGTTCTCTTCCATTCATCCTGACTGAGGTTTCTACGGTTTTCCCTCAGTTCAACAGAACGAATGCCGGGATGGTTCCTAAATAATATTCCTGGACACTATCTTCCCTATCCTTTGCTTGGAAGATTGATCGCCGACGGACGTCATACTTCAGTCACGTGGCGAGCTTATGAATAGCTGGTTTAAATTTGAATTTATTTTAAGGTCTTAAGGCAACTATGGCTCAGGCAGATTATAAATAGCTGTCTACAACTCATAAATAAAAACTGAATTGAGAAGGAAAACGTTGCAACCAAAATCTGCCAATAATAATCTTATCCTTTATCATCTTGTCGGAGCAAACGAACAAAGAGCGGCAATTCTACCAACAATCGCAAAGACTGCAGTCCCTTGATAGCATTTTAGCCACGCAAACTTTAATTTTTATAATAAAGGCTGGCAACACTGACAACTGGTTCGAGAAAAATCCACAGTACTTGTGTGGAATAATGATTATGCCAAGTTTGGCGCTGCTAGGTCTAACTGAATGGAAGCAATTTGAACAATTGTTTTTCAATAGAAAATAGGCTGGCAACACTGGACCACTATACCAATCAAGATGGTTCTAGAGGCTCTGAGCTAGTCTGGCCAAGACCTTTCCAGCGACGCCTCAAGCATCTCTCTACACCTTGTAGTTCCTGAGATTTAATTTCTGGACACGGACACCAAGAGCGGGAATCCTTTTTCTATAGCTTTACTATCAAGGGATCTAAAAAGAACTAATTTTAGAAATTAAAGACTGCGCTGATTAATTCTCTTTAATTTTCAGCAATATGTTAGATGAAATTCAAAGAATATACCTGATCATGAGTCCCTTGATAGGGATCTAAAACCATTAAGAATTAACTATGCTTATGCTCTGGTACTTTGTTGCAATACAGCACTGATTTCCTACATGTTATGCAACCCACTATAACATAATTTTAATGCGAGGCAACATACGTGCTCAGGATATTTTTGACACAAACGTATAAAGCGGGAAAATAAGATCCCTTATTATTAGCAATAGTTCGAGCTATCTTATAAAGGGAGCTAAAACGTGATTCCTAGAATTTTTTAGGATTATTATTATGTACGGTCGTGGCTACGCGGTTTAAGGCATTATCAGCATCCATCAAGTTCTATGTTCACTTCCCAGCTGGGTCATGGAATTTAGTGGAACCATATCATCACTACTCATTACTGTTCAATAACCACTGGAGTGACTGCTTCATATTTAAGCAAGCCCACCCTCACAACCCTAAAACCTTCAGAAAATTCACCATTATCCCATCACCATTGAAAATATTGAATAATCCTGTATATTTTGTCAGATCATCATGAATCTTTTGCTATATTCGTTTCCCATATTTGCCTAAAGCTCTTTCTGTCTTACAAAAACTCTCCAATTTCACCACACCAAAAATAGTGCGAGACATAATGACTGACTTTTCATTTTTCTTCACTTAATTTTTTTAATACGTGTAAAGGAAGGCAAATAAAGAGATTCTTGCCAAAAAAAAAAAAGTCAAAACAAAATAGACAATGTAACATTTGTCAGATTGCCTCATTTTTATAATTCGTATGTACTACATCTATTCTGAACTTTTGTATGCGTTTATCCATATGAAAATGGAACATGTTCCCAAAACTTACGATATCTTCTTACCAGTACCGAGTAGTTGTAGCATCGTTGGTATGTTCTAACTTTGCATTCGGAAGTTGTTCGGTTTGAGTCCAACGGCCAATCTTCCTGACTGAAATTTCTCCAGGGGTTTCCCCAGAATAATGCCGCGATGGTACCTTGAAATTAGCTCATGGCAAACTTACTCCTAAAGGTATTTTTTTTCCTCTATCCTATCCCGGCCTTAGCCCAAGATGCTTATAAAGGCAATACATAGTATTCAACTAACTTCCTCTTATCACTTAATTTGCTTATTATAATATAGTCGTTCCTCACCATGGAGGTGAATGGAGGAGACTGCATAACGAAGAACTTCACAGACTGTACGACTCACCTGATGCTATAAGAATAATCAGATCGCGATGACTATAATGGGCAGGCCATGTAGCTTGGATGGAGGATAAACGAAGATTATATTCCATCGTGGTTGGAAAGCCGGATGGAAAAGACCGTTAGGAAGACCGAAACGACTTTGTGAGTATAATATCAGAAAGAATCTTCCAGAAGTAGGTATTTGCGATGAAAACTGTCATGATCTTGCCCGATGGGTAACGTTTGTTACTGCGACGATGAACTTGCGAGTGCCGTAAACCATAGAGTAAGTAGGTAAGTAAGTTTCTCACAATGACATCAAGCGCTCGTAGCTCAGTTGGTAGAGCGTAGGATTTTCATTCGGGAGGTCCTGAGTTCGATTCCATTGGCTGACCATTCTGATTGAAGTTTTTCCTGTTTTTTTCCTCAACCACACCGGGCAAATGCCGGGATGGTACCTTCAACTTAGGCCTTTGCCGACTCCATCCCACATTCTTTCCCTTACCCTATCCCGGTCTAAGCCTAAAAAGCAAAAATCAATATATTTTCTAGTTTGCATGACTTTTTCAAGCAACAAAAATAATAAAAGTGGTTCAAAAAAAATTTTTTAAATAGTAGATATAAAGTAATTAATTTTATAATATACTTCCCAGTAGCTAACTTCCCTCTCAGAGCTATTGAAAAACTAATGATTTCAGGCATCTACTACGGCACACTCTGCGGACGTAAGAAAGCATGCGAACTACAATCTATAGGTAAGGATCACAAGTCACTTTGTAAAAATAATGCGAAATGAACCCTCCTTCCCACCAAAAGCCCCCAAAATGTAGAGGACATAGATATCGATATGTTGGAACGAAGAGGCTGAACAACAGACATAACCTTTGATGGTCTTCTGTGGCCGTTATTCATTTTCAGCCTGAAGTCTACAAAACTCTTCGAGGAACCATATCATACTTCA
>JAGDQP010046391.1:538-15317 GCA_022664845.1 Lepisma saccharinum
CAGCTAGAAGTCACACATAGCCAAATATGGGGGATGCTGAAGTATTTTGACATGATCAACCTGCAGATACTGCGCTGTTTGCTTTGCAGTGTGCAAGGAGGCATTATCGTGGTGGAAGAGTAAACCTCTGATTTTAAATGATGCAAGAACTTGGAATAAACACACTGTTGTATACCATTTTGCTGTAACAGTCTTATATTCGTGTAACCTAATAGCTGCGACTAAACCAGTGCAACGGAAGAACACAGTGTACATGACTTTCTTCATTGCTCGTTGTTTTTTCACAGTTATTGGTATCGGGTCATCTTTATGGATCCATACACAGCTTTCCGGGCGAGCGGGACAGTCATAAAATGGTATGTAGGTTTTATCACTTCTAACAATTTTAAAAATTATCTGATGTCCACCTCGGTTTAACGAGCAATTCTCATCCTCCCTGATTTTGGAAGTCCAACAGTTAATGGGGTACCCACCGAGAAACTACTTTTTCGGTTGCAGAAGTTCGTGTAAAATTGTGTCCACTGGTAAGGATCCAATGTCTAGGGCCTCCTCTGTTATAGCACAAGTATAACTTGAATCTTTGGAGACCATGTCTTGCACAGCAGCCACTAAATCCGGCATTGTTGAACACGGAGGTCTACCTTCACGCGCTTCAACTTGCAAAGACGTCCGACCCCTTTGAAAGTCCTCGTACCATCTAAACACTGTCGTATATACTGGAGCGACGTCTCCAAGCGCTGACTAAACCTCTCGTGACAATCTTTCCCCCTTAGGGCAACGCGAGAATCACAGTAATTCATAGCTCAAAATGCTTCGCGTGACATTTCCATTGCAACAACCAGAATGTCCACACTTTCGATCACAAATGTCACACCCGCACCAAAATCAAAGTTGGAGCGATAAAGTTCCTCCTGTCTTCAATCTTTAGATGTCTTGCCTGCAACACGAAGAAAAGGCATAGCTTTATCCCTTATATTTTCTGCGTATTGCAAAATATATGGAGTGGCCCTCGTATACATAAATAATAGTCAAGTTAGATACAAATATTTAAATATAAACCAGATTATTGAGTTTATATAATACAATTAGGGGGACCATAGGTGACCATATTATACAAAAAATGTACGTCGTGTACAGACGTTACAAGGAGAACTCATCGGATGGAACAAACAGGCTAAATTACGCTTCACACAAAAGAAACAACAGACTAATGATAAAAAAAACACAACACAAATGGGTTAGTTTACCGTCTTATGCAAAACTAACCAACAGATTAAAGAAAATTTATAGGGAAAACAGGCTTAAGCCAATATCAGTCCCGCCCACTACTATGGAGAAAAATTTACGTAATTTAAAAATTATTTTGTACATGGGCATATACTGTAACATGTGAATGCAAGAACAATATGTAGGTCAAACTAAACGCAGAGTTTTGGTTAGGTTTTTTATCCATCGTGTATAAAACAAATTCGGCGATTGAAAGAAACATATGGGGTATTACGACAATATGGCCTTGTATCCATCGTGAATAAAGAACAAACACAACTTTCTGACAAGGCTAATATTCTTTAATAACAAAAAGTGTAACAGTTTCGGAGTCTACCACCTCCTTCCTCAGGCTGCACTCTAGAACTGAACATAGAAAATTACTTAAGCAAAAAAGAAAGGAAATCGCCTTTTACTTTCCATCAATCAGGGGTCAGTACTAATTAAAAGTTCACTTTTCTTTTTCTTCCCCTAGCGCTGCGCTCCCATGGGCGAGCGCACCTTCAATTCATCTGTGAAATTTGATAAGCCACGAGATCACAAGCAACTTTTATCTGATAAATGCCGGAAATTCCTTCTTATAATATAGTTTCTCACGGAAACAAGTCCCTCGCTATACCAGATTTGCAAAACATTAAATAGGTTTATAAAGTTCATAACCTTCTCACAAATTCAAAAATACTAGGAATAAAAAAGTAAATAATAAATAAACTAAAATAACAATTATATCAAAATAAATAAGTTATAAATTTAAGTACATAAATGAAAATTAATGCTCACTATAAGAATTGCTGGTTACCGTCCTCATATCCTAGTCCTTTCTTCCTTTTGGAAAATGTCCTCCCACTCTTCATTAATACTATATCCACTGTTCCAGTTCATCCTCTTCTCTACCACCTCTCGTATCCTTTTCGCTTCTTTCCACTTTCTGACTCAGTGTTTCCCAACCAGCAGTGTGCCGCGAGGAAATCGAAACAAAATGATTAATTCTATAGCAACCAAATTGCAAGACATGGGAAAAAATGTACATTTTTATTTCACATTAGTATGAATCTCTACAATGAAAACATGTACTGTAATTGTAATATATTATTGTACATACATTACTCGATTACTGTGTAGTGTAGCAGATAGTATTTCGGAAACAGAATTTTATTTGCCGGAGCCTCATACACATTTCCACGGTTAGCCTCTATGTTACGCTTCAATTGAAAGTTCATACTAACACCGAGAGATGGAAGCACTTGTACGGTACGCGTCAAACGAACGTAGGTAAAACACTCATTCGTGTCACGTGAATGACAGAACAACACATTGTTCAACAGCTGTGTTGACTTCGACGCATTGCAAGCAGTGTGGTTGCAATAAAATGGACCGGTTTGTGGTTAAAAAAGCAAAGTTATGTGATGAAAATGAAACGGATACTTCTGCTTCACCCAGCTCGTTACAGATTACTCCATCTGTGAGTAAATGTAAATAAAAGTGTTGTACGGCAATATCAGGAAATATACTTATCATTTGGTTTTAAGTCGACTGGAGGAGATCGCCCACGCCCTGAGTGTGTCGTCTGTGGGGAGCAATTGTCCAATGAAACAATGGTACCAAGTAAGTTAAAACGTCATTTTCATACTAAGCATGCCAATTTAAAAGATAAACCGTTGGAGTATTTTAAAAGAACCTTGTCTCAAGAAGCCCACCAAGTTAAATTTTTCACAAAACAAGTTAGTATATCTGATAAAGCACAAGAAGCAAGCTATGCTGAGGCTGAAATAGTTGCTAGAAAAATGAAACCCCATACAACAGCTGAGTGTGTAATTTTACCCGCATGTTCCGAAATTGTAAAAATAATGTTTGGGGAAGACTTCGAAAAACAAGTAAAGAAAATTCCCATGTCAAACAATACTATTAGTGTACGCATTCAAGACGTCTAAAAATATTGAATCTCAAACTATAGAATTACTCCATCAGGTTGACTTTTTTTCTATGCAGTTGGACGAGTTAACTGACGTCACAAATCAAGGACAGTTAATAGCATTTGTCAGGTTCATTCATGATGAAAGCATTATTGGACAGTTTTTATTTTGTAAAGCGCTCTCCCAAACAACTAAGGTACAAGATATATTTGATTTAGTAAGTTATTATTTTAATGCAGCAGGTTTGTCATGGAAATCCTGTTTGAGTATTTGCACAGATGGCGCTATGACAGGTCTGTAAAGGGATTTTTGGCATTAGCAAAGCAAAAGAATCCGGAAATAATATTTACACATTGTTTTCTCCATAGAGAAGCACTTGTTCCTGAACTTACAGAAGTATTAAATTAAGAGGTAAAAATGGTTAATTACATAAAAGCAAGACCTCTTAAAACAAAATTATTTTCAGATCTATGTTCTGCAATGGATTAATACACTCAGTTGCTTATTCACACGGAAGTGAGGTGGTTGTCTCGTGGTCGCGTATTGTCAAGATTTTATGCACTTAAAGAACAACTTTTTCTATTCTTTCTTCCAGAAGAAAGTGAATATGCCGATTTCCTTAGTGATGATTCTTGGTGCAATAAAGTTGCTTTTCTTGCTGACATATTCCAAACATTGAATGCGCTGAACAAAACCATGCAGGGAAAAAAATAAAATATCCTAACCTCAAGTGACAAAATTTGCTCATTTAGGGAGAAACTCTCAGTTTGGGAGGACAGAATTAGAAAACAGAACAAACGTGACATGTTTTAGCTTACAAAGAGCTGTAAAATTGACACAAACCTCTCAACACTCATTTCAGACATACTGTCTTTGTTGTGTGTCAATGTTGAGAAGTATTTTCCTACGTTTCAGTTTTCATTTGACTGGGTGAGGGACCCCTATGCGCCTTCTGTCCTACAGTCAGCAGAATTAAATGTCCAGGAAGAAAGTGAATTGATCGATGTGAGGAATGAAGCTCCACTACTCACAGCAAGACATGGCATCATTCTGGATTTCTCTCGAGAGAAAATATCCAGCTATTCTACAATGGTTGTGAAAGTTCTCATTCCCTTTTCTACATCCTAGTTAAGTGAAGCAGGATTTTCTGCAATGAACACAATCAAGTGTAAGAACAGGTCACAACTGTTAACTCCGGAACGCGATATGAGGATGTGTTTATCAACTATCCACCCACAATTTAAGAAGATTATGAAAGAACATCAAGCTCAAGTTACACATTAATTTTGCTTCGTGCACCAACTTGTTTCATTTGTTTTCGAAAAATTGTAAGCTTCATATATTATTATTAAACAATTGTAATCTTCAATAGATATTATTGAAGAATTGTTACATTACTAATATTATTGAACAATTCTAACCCTCATATAATATTTAAAAATTGTAACATATATTACCCATGTTAATAAGTTATAAGTTTCATACTCTGTTACTTTTCTGTACATTTTTAATGTTGAAAAATGTATTTGTTATCATTGTTATGACCATTATTGCTTCTTTATAGTTGCAGACTATTTCATAACTTGAATCCTTTCGACAAGGCAAACATGCATACAAATTACCTACAGTTGTGTTTTAAAAGTACAAGAGATTTGTTTGTTCGTTCGTTATTTAGTGATCTTCCTTCTTAGTGAAATGTTGGATACAGTTTTCGAAAAAGAAAGTTTATTTTTACAAACCTGAGTTCTATATTTCATTGCAATTGTTTTCTATTTTTAAATTAGAATGAAAAATAAGCATAATGATTTACCACGGGGGAAAACCAGTGATCGAGCTTTCTTCTCTATGAGAAGATGATCAGTAATCACAGAAAAAAATTACCACGGTATTTTATATTTACAAATAATAATAATAATAATATCCATTAGTGTGCCGCGAGAATTCAAGTTACACCCGTAGTGTGCCGCAAGTTGAAAAAGGTTGGGAAACGCTGTTCTAACTAATTGCCTACATTCATGTTCTAATATGTTGCTCCTTCCCAGTTAACTTCATGATCCGTTTCTCTGACGTGCTTGAAAATAAAATTAGTATCTCTCCTTAATGTGACATTATCGTTATCTTAATCTGCATTCCAAAACTAAATAAACACTCGATTTTGCTTAGATAACATTTTATTTATTCGCCACATTCAGAAGTTTTTGTTTATTTATTTTTCACATTCATACAAATCCGAACACGAAAGTGACGTCCGAGTTTGGCAAAAATTGTTCTTATACTATTTCTGGGACTTCTAACGAACAGTTCAGCATTGTCAATCTTATTCACCAGATTATTACCTTACCAATGCTTGTAATTTTCCTATCGTTTGACAATGCGAGCTCACCGACTCGCGAAATATATCACGAGTTTCTTATTTGTTTATGTTTAATATACGATAGAATTAGCTGCACACCAACAGGAAAGACAATGACAGTTTTCTCTCAACGAGATTTGTTAGATAATGTTGGGTGGTTCGTATGCAGTTATTACCTTTAATTTGTTGGATTGCAATTTCTATAACTAACAGTTCAACTTTTTTGTCACTATCACTTGGGAATTGAGTGGTTTTCCACGGAAAAGATTTCTCAATATACAGACAAATAACACCTCTAAGATTGTGCACTGTGACCACGTCTGATAAGATAGTAATTTAATCGGAATTGTTTAACTAGGAACGTACGATTTGAGTCATAATTTTGATACAATAAATTTGAACTGATCGAAAGAGCTCAAAAGTCCCTGTGTGTTAAGGTGACAGATCTTTAATTCTTGTGGGTAGGAATTCAAGTTTTAGTCTGTGTTTTGTTGCCCAGGGTCGGGTGGGGGATATATTTAGAAGAGTTCCTTGAAAGTAAGTGTCATGGAAGTGGAGGAAGGGAGAGGGAGGAAGGGCCACTGACTTGTTGATAAGTGCTGTTCAGCTTTGAGATTTAAGGGAGCTTTTTTGTCGTCGATCGTCACTCCAAATGAAGACCTTTCACAAAATAGAATATGAACTAGCAGACCTAATAGATTGAAATGCTTTTCTTATAAACATCTTGACTATATGAGTAGACCTTGTCAGTTCAAAAAGACTCATTATTGATACTCTTTGGTAGCAAGAAAGTTACAGGTTTGTTCTATGATAGGAAAGGATTACCAGTAAATTATATTGGCGATTAAAAAAAAGTGTGCTAATGCTAGGAATAATGATAATACGAGTAAGGATTTGATTAATTTAATACAAAGCTGTAATTAATTGCGAATACGAAAATAATTTGCATGCAAAAAAAAAATGGAAAATAAGGAAATACAGTAACGACAGAGAAAAAAATATGAAATGTTTTCAATTTAGATCTAAACATTAGGTAAGTCTTCCTAGTTTCTCCGCAGTTATATGTGTGAACCAATGAAAGCTGTCCGCTTGTAGTTATATAATGTTTTACACGTCTTTTACAATTAAAGTTTTCCCGTCCCGCATAAAGACGTCTTTCCGTCTCCCTACATGCCGAAGATTCGAAGGAAATTTCGCCTCTGATATTGTTCAAGCTGTGAGATTTTTTTCCTGCAGGAAATCAGTGGCATCGCTTCGCTGTTTCAGTTCCTTTTTTCATGTCTTTTATCACATCGGTATTGCTCTTCACTCTTTTCTAATTGTTTCATACAATTTCAGTAGTGAATCCACAATTACGTTTGTAATTTCCGGCGGCCACACAGCCGCCTTGACATCTTCGCACACTTGTTTCAGCAGATCCTTGCTAGTCACGGGGAAAGTCTAGGTGGTCTGCATGCCTGTAAGCAACACTGTTCTGGCGTTTGTTTGGCAAAGTGGAAAACACTACATTCACTTTAGTAAACGAATACAGAACCGCATAAGATAGCACTACTGCACAACAGGTGGTTGAATACGCATTCTTCTATTTAATATAGAGATTAGAGCACTAATTTCATAAGAGTGCCTGTATTAAAGAGAAAATTCGGGAGACAGATGCGGGCGAGGTCAAGTACTTTCCGCCATCGTAACTGGCATCGTCACAAATGACGTGATATATATCTAAATCAGTAAAACCATGTCGGTGTAGCAAACCACAATCGAAGTTGTACACACTACCTCAATTTAAGCAAAGTTTATGATTGAGGAGGTGCCGCATAGGCATGTTTACCTCCGTAGGGATTTGATTATGGTTTCATAATCAAGGAATTACTATGGTTTAATGGGGCAAGTATTGAACTCGTCTTTAAGCTGCAGTCTCCAATCATAAGCTTTGCTGCAATAGATGTATTGAACACGTCTTTTATTATGATTTGCTAAACCGACACTGATTGGGTTATCATTTCTGGAAAAATGAAGTCATTTGTGACGATGCCGCCCTACACGCTTCTAGATCCGAAACTATACATTTGCGAATAGAACGCCTGCACGGCAATGCTTAGGACATTGGTCTGCACTTCTGAAAATTTGAACGACATCTAAGCGCCCGTGGCTGGGTATTTGTCTTGATAGCTTATCTTTTTTTTTTCTTTATCTTACGTTATTAGTGGGAGAGAAGTTCAGAATGAAATTAGTTAGTTAAACAAAGTGATGCCAAATTCAACAGTCATGTTCGCAGTTTTCACACTTATATATATATATATATACACACAAATTTTCGAATGAATTTACCTATCACCAGAGCTAACTTTTTTTTTTCTTTTAAATATTCACAGTTGAAGGAGATGTACCACCTTGGATGTAAAGACCAAGGGAAGCTGGCAGTAACTTTCCAGGTGTATATGGAACTTTGTGAGGGTGAGTAGTAGGAAGAAGAATTTTGCTGAGTAGGTTGTTTACTGTCAGTACAACTAAAGGTACCGCTTATGTTGTGAGTTACCAGGCTGTACTGGGACTTTCGAACTACCCTGTGTCATTGAACTTTATGGCTAACTTTAAATACTTATTGGGTACATATGCAAAATGCTCATTATTTTTAAATGAGGTAAAACACTTCTCCATTTTTTATTTGTTTGTAGTACTTTTCATCCTCTTTCCAAAAATGTACATGTTAATGTTAGTGATACTTTTCCTTGTGTCGCTTTTGCCTTTTTGAAGTTACCTATATACGGAAAGAGTGTTAAAAAAACTAACTTTATCAATTTTTACTGCAAGTAATATAAGAGATACCCTTCCATAAAAGTATATGTGAATGCCTCATGCTAAGCTGAAACACTGTGGAAAGTTTAAAGGTTGTCCTTTTTCGTTTTGGTGCTGTGCAGATGTTTCTGTAGCATAGTAGTACAACCAGGTGCATAATCAAACCTCCATTATTTATAAATTACTTAACATATTGCAATAATAATTGAGACGTTTCCATTATATGACTAACAAAAGCCTCACACCAAATTTCAGCAAAATTTGAGACTGTGGGTTTAATAACGTAAATGAATTGACGTGGAATGACCCTAGTAGATTTCATCTGATTCAACTAAGCTAATGCTACTTTTTTCCATACTCAATACGGGACTTTCTCGATTCTCATAAATCTGATTCTTCAAATTCATTAAGTCATTACCATCTTTTGTACATAACTGTAGCTGTTTACTATTCCTTTGTACTGACTTGTTCAGTGTCATATCACACATCCTTGTGAATGAATTATTTAAATCTATACCATGCTCTATTCTAGCAGGCATTTCTGTATTTGTATCTTTAGAACTTAGTTCAAAATAACGTAATCTCCTGAACTTGCTTAAATTACCATTTTGTAAAACTGACCTATTGAATGAACTCATGCTTTGACCTTCTACGAAAGTATAATTTTCTTGAGAACTCTTTTTCTACGAGATTCGCAGCTGATAATCTACAGTTGCCACTGTCGTGCCCACCACGCTTTTGCGCCATCTGTAAGGGTTTCTCTTCCCTATCTAATCGTTTCTTAAATCTATTCTGTAAAGATTCATTTACTTTGGCTCTTACTCTAAGAGGTCTATCAGACAGTGTATCTTTAGTATTGCCTAAATTATTCTTATAAGGCATTTCTAATACATTAGATTAATCTTAAATCTTTTCAGTAATTACCAACACGACTAGCTCATTCGTATTTCGAATATCCGGATTCTAGTATTTGCCTCACTACATGGGTTAAAGAGGATTACACAAGAATTAATATCTTTTTAAGAATTAGATTAATTGTCATTAATTTCAAATTAAACATCATAAACGTTTCAAAATGAAACTGCAAGCCTTTGTATTTTGTCAATCTAGACATAATGTAAACAAATTCCAGATGTAATGTTTACCATTTACATATTCATCAGACTACGATATAATTACATATTTCATATTAAAATGATTATAGAATTATACCTTTGATTCGTATTTATATAAAATACATCAATCTTCTTATATGGAATTGCTCCGATCCACGTCAGATATTTCAGTTAAGGAAGACACATTTCAAAGAGAATCGCTATTCTCAAATCATCTTTCTTTCTTTTTTATTATCATGTTGTTCTTCTTCTTAATCACTTGATCTGAAACTTTAAATCTTTGTGAGCATAAAATATCACCATTTCAAACCTAAAGTTCAACTTAGCATTGTCAGTGTTGTTGCTATTTATTTTACAGTTCTTACTTACGTTTGAATAACAAAATTAAGTACCCTTTCAATCCGAGACGACAAATTTCTGTTTATCTGTTGTTAGGCATTCGGCATAATTAGGATCTTGAAATAGATTAAAATTTTGTGTTACAAGAATTCTTAGAGATCATCACAAAGCTATTGCCCTCGTCGCTTTTTATGCACCAGTTTTGGTTTGAATGAAGTCTTGGACTGAACTTGGTAACTTTGAGTTTAAATTATTCTTCGTGCGAAATATATCTGTATACTTCCTTTGCAGCCCGGTAGAACTAAAACAGTACCATATTACTTTCTTGCACGTTGCTTTTTCGTTTTAGTTCACCTAAAATGCAAGTTGAATGGTTTATCTTTCTTTAATGACTTTCTTTTCCTTGTAATTAGTACTAGGTATGTGGGATGTTCAATACTTCTATAATGATGATGTAAAACTTCTGTATCTGACGGCGAAGAGAACCAGATCGTCAGTTCCTGAAGTATTTGTTCCAGTTGGTGTTAGTTCAAGAATTACAACTAATTGGATAAAAAGAGTTCAAGATGTATGTGTCAAAGGAGAACATAAAGTGTAAGTATTTGTAATGTATTGTGCCTTAAGCAGGTTCTGTAGGTAGTGCAATGCATTGGTGGATGTACATTTGCTCCTTTTGGACACGTATAGAAGTTATAATATATTTTTTATAAACAATGTTTAGTTTTCACTCGTGGCGAAATCGTGTAATCCAGCTTCTGTGGTGACAACAGTGAGTGATTGAGTAGGGCCGTTTTAATGAAAAGTGTCATCACATGGTTGTCTATGCACCTACACTCTCGAATTCAAACACTGTATCTATACGAGGAGGCTATACAGTTTATCCTATTTGTCCGTCTGTAAAGACCCCCAAATTCCCACCCATAGATCTCATAAGTTAGACAGAGATGAACCATACACCGTTCGATTCCTCATGGTCTGAATGGTTGGGGGAAA
Organism: Lepisma saccharinum; assembly: GCA_022664845.1. Lineage (NCBI taxonomy): Eukaryota > Metazoa > Arthropoda > Insecta > Zygentoma > Lepismatidae > Lepisma > Lepisma saccharinum. The sequence goes on from JAGDQP010046391.1 coordinate 11,314, forward strand.
TCTATGACATTGGCTCTAAATTGGTGCTTTTCGTTTGGTTAGATTTCTCCATTGCGGTCATATATTTACCAGCTAGTTTTGTCTGTCTGACCCCCTCCTTCCAGATCCCAGTAACTAAAAGTCAGACAGAGATTAGCCATACGCTGCACACTGGGCCAAACGTTAAAATTAGCTAAACAAAATTCATTTTCTCAACATTATTGCTACTCAATTATTTTATGCCGAGTCATAGCTTAACTGTTCTTCATTTCTCCGCACCACCACCAACAACAGTAAGTTGTCAACGCAGCAACTCACAGAAAGTTACTAATAATAGCTCTCTGCAAATGCAGTCAATTAGTTGCCTGGCGAACGAGAAAGTCGAAGCCTGTGTGATCGCGGTGTGAGAGAGATGGCAGAATATTTCTACATGGGAAAGGTATTTTTGGGAATGTACTTGCCCTAGGTATGTTAGTGTCTCAAGAACAATTATGAAAAATGTACTTAAGTGTGTTTAGAAGTGAAAACGATAAAAAATAGAAACTTCACAGTAGTTTTGGCGAAGGCACAGAAGTACAAATAGTTCCGTGACTGCCTATTCATTCAAACTTGAGCTAGTCTGCAGTTTAAAGTATTGCCTTTATTGCCATGGCAGCAGTTTTTGCCTTTATGTGCCCCTTTGGAGCTGACAAGTTGTTTTATCATGGGCTGCAGTCAGAAATGACAGCACCACTAACGCATGTGGAACCATATGAAGTTCTATAGATACTGCCTGCCAGGTTTTATAGTTCATAGCATTGTTTGTCCACGTCCATCATTGGAGGTAACAAAGAATTGGTTCGTTTTTGCTGAACAGTTCTTTATCAATCGGCATTCTATCTAAACAGGCACAACATTTGCTGTTAAAAGTATCAAGAAATACTAGGAAGTATTCCCCAAAGCAAATTTACGTGATGACCTGAATAACATTTTGGTCAGTTCGAATCCATTTATAAGTTTTCTTTCCAAAACGCCGTATTTGCAGAATTTTGATGAAACAGAAGTAAACTATGACAACGACGATGATGTTTTACTTCCTTGTTGTTGCTGCTGCTGATTTTGGCTTGTGTTTTTAGTGAGGCTGGACTATAATAATCATCTTATTCTTGTTAAACTTTGTATTTGGGGTCCATTTTAGTAAATAAAATTTAGGCGTTTCTTAATTGTTTTAGCTGTTAAGTTTCCAAAATACACAAACATCCATGACTCAGCAGGATTTACTCTCAGAACCTTGGAGACACTGACCTGACACATGAGACCACAAGATTACCATAGTCGACTCTTACAATTGTTGTATGACATGGTAACGTATACTCACTAACGTTACATATTTTGTTGTTTCATTAAAAGTAATATTTTCCATCACTTATCATCAATCTTTGTGTTTTATTTCTTCGAATTCATTCTACCAATCACGAAACCAATCACTTTACGCATGTGAAGTTACTTAGCCTAGCGATTGGAATTTTATCGTGCTAGATTTCATTTCTGGCCCATTGTGCACTGTTGGATTCCTTGTGGTTTCAAAGGATGGAAAAACTATGAATCTAAAACTGGCAGGTCCTTTTCAATCACTTATCATTCTCCATCTGTAACCCCCCCCCCCTGCTCTTAGTAACTACGTACAAGGCGTATAGATACGAGTCATACACCGTTGGATTCCTCATGGTCTGAAAGAGTAGTAGGCAATGCTATAACTTTGACTGTAAAAGTGGCAGATATTTTTCAGTCACTTAGCTTTCCTCGTCCGTACCTCCACCCCTTCCTTGATCTCAGTAATTAAAAGTCAGATAGAGCCTGGACTCTTCGATTGGATTCTTCGTAGTCTGAAACTCAAAGGTTATGACTTCGACACCACATTCTTTGGATGGTTTTTAAAGTGGGGAGCGCCTTGGTTTTGTCTATAAAACCATTACTTAGCTTGTTAATAGGAAGTCTTATCCTTGCTCTATAATTCAGACAATGTCAGGAATAATTATTTTTAAAAGGGCAAATGTCAGGAGTGATTAGAACCGTAATAGGTTCTAAAAACACTACAAGGGACTGAACACTAGACAGCAGGAAAAGCCGTTACACTAACAAAATTACACCTGGTGTCAGCTTCAGATAAATGAACGATGAGAGGTTGAATATAATGAATAAAATTGTAGTAGAAACGAGCTGTAATTGGGAATTTAATTGTCATTACAATATTGCTTCGGCGCGCACTCACATGAGAAAGGAAACTAGTAAATCTCAAATGTGGTGTAGTTTTGTAGTTTATCAGAATTGGACGTAAATTGAACTTAAAAGTTCTTAATGATCTAAATGCAGTCGTACATGAAGATAAAAAACAGAACATATAAAGTAAATCACCCTTAATATGAATCAACAGCTTTTGAGACAGTATATAAGACTAATCACCTGAGCATCAATAACTCAGGAACAATTTGACAATAGCGAGTACAAACTCGATGTTATTTTGCTCATGAAATGTGCGTAGTATCTTATTTGAAACCATGTTCAAAATCAATTAACAAGGGAGAAATAGATCCTTTTATCATAGCAACTCACGTTATTTGAAAGATATCGAACACAATTGAAAAGCAAGTAATTTATACATACATTAGTATTTGTTCAAATCGATGTGTCATTTCCTTAGCTGAATAATACTTGTTCCATCATTTAATTAAGTAGTTCAGCATATATCCTCGCTTTAAAGGTCGTTCCATAGATATTGTACATAGAGGTTCAACAATCATAATATTTAGAGAAGGCAACTGAAAAAACAAAACAAAACTGGAATTATTGATTACCAAGGTCAATAGAAAAACTCAATAAGGTGAAGTACTCACATACAAAATTTCAGCCCTCTCTCTTAGAAAAAGAACGAAAGGCGAAGGTGAAATGAGCACTTACAGAAATTAGTCAGATCCTTCATATTGCACAGATATAGCACCAAGTCAAAACACATTCTATCCATTAAAACCTAATATAAGGATGAGTAATAGAAAAGTAAATCATTGAAAATTACATTAAAGTAGCACTTAATTATCACCATGATCACAGAGTAGAACCAACACATAGTACATATGTAGCACCATGAAAACGTTCAATTCCATCATCCCATGAAAGAAATGAAAGATCTATTCCATTTGACTTGCTTTAAGGGGGCAATCGTTACTTTTTACTTTCTGCTCATTTTACATTAATGATGTTGATATTTGTACCAAATAACAGAATAGACTGTGTGTGTGTGTGTTTGTCGGTGGTTTAGCAAACAATATCCTGATTTATTGTATGATAATTAACAATTAATTATGCAAATTGATTCCGTGCTTTAATAGTTAAAGAATCACAAAAATAACATGAAATGAAAAAGTTAATTTCAACAAACACTATATTTTAGGGTTAAATAATTGAGAAAGCCTTAAATTTTCCAGGTTATTTTATATAATTTGTTGCATGTAATTACGTGCTCTCGAGATTACACTTTTTTGTGTGCACCTGCGAAGTCTTGAATTTAGCTTTCATTTTTCCGAAAGATAATTATGTTTTTCAAATGAATTTTTGTCTGAGTACTAGATTGAATATTTGGCTTTGCTGTAGAGTGATTTCCTTACGTTTCAATCATCTGTAATTTACAAACAATAAGTGATGTAAGTTGTCAATTCTCTTCTTTACACCCTATGCAATAACGCCACTCACGTCCTTCCCTGGAACTTACTAGTCCAACTCTGTATTTGAGAAGTCAGAGGCAGTGTTGGCAAAATCTTTTTTTTACGAAATATTCTCAATTGTTTGTCTGCACTTTCCGTGCTAAATCTCCAAACAACAAGACAATCGTAGTGACCTTGAGCCACAGACCCTCTAGAGATGCGGGTGGTGGTGTTGCAACTCCTCCTTTTCTGTGGTGGCACGGTCGCAAGGCATATATACAGGCACTCTCTCTATCTCTAGACATACATACATACATACATACATACATACATACATACATACATACA
>JAGDQP010046392.1:0-15317 GCA_022664845.1 Lepisma saccharinum
GTATCATATGGGATACGGTAGCGTCTTGTAACATGTTATCTGCAATCTCTTAAAAAGCTGCTTTTTTTTTACTCAAATAAATGCAATAATCAAAAACTGAAGTAAAATAAAATTTAATAAATTTTAGCAAGTAATTATTTTTGACTGCAACACTCTTCGCTGGTGTCACCCACATTTTCAGAGAAGCGGCCCAAGTGGCTGTGTAAGTAATGAACCTTTATGCTCATATGACATCCAATATTTCTGAAATTATTAAGCATTTTGTGTTCAAGCTCGATATGTAGTTAACAGCTTTTTGTGGTTGTCCAAAACGTTTTAACAAGTACAAATGACGTCTACTCACTTCTCTCAGCTGTAGTTTTTGAATGTACGAAAGCAGGATCATTGATGAGTTGTCTTAACTTGAGACCGTCAAACATTCCAGCTCTGAGTTTCTTCTGTACATAGTCCAGGCATATTTCGTCCTATGTGCACAAAGTATGGTCCATCCTGATCGATAGTCTTCACAAACTCTTTCATCAAGTCTAACTGTATGTGCAATAGTTGCAAGATGGTACACGCCCTCTAGTTTCTGCGCCATGAACTACAACCTATCGCAAGGCCACGCCTAGGAAACTATTGACTCTGATAACTCGACACTGGGACAATATTTACTCAGGAACCAATGTTATATGGGACTACTCTGCAGGTCGGGGCGTTGAAGTACGTCCGTGTGCAGATTAGGTGTTTGAGTGATTTGGCACTATATCTAAAAAAAAAACTATAGCTGATAAGATAAAACTCTTTCTATATTTGGAATCAACACATCAAATACAGTCACAATCAGTTATAAAATTTCAGGCACCAAACATTTTTTGTTGTTGTTGTGCTGTGACTTCGACACGAGAGGTTTCCTGGATGAACTCCAAGATCTAAACTACTATATTCCCCGAAACATTCACATCTTCACTTTCGTCCTGTCCTTTGCTTGTTAGTTTGAAATGTGATGGACATCCTAAATTATCTGATGAGCTTCTAAGGACCGAACTTACAGTTTTTCTTATAAAGTGGGCTTCGAACCTAGACCCCAACGGCAATTGAACCCGTGACTAAGCGCAAGGAAAGCGAGCGCGCTAACCTCTCCGCTACCCTGAGATCCGCTGTACTTTGCATTTACTTTAACGTCACTACTGCCTTCTTAATTTTGTGACAATATTCATTCCATCCTCAACCATAAACAAGAATTCCTCACTTTCAGCAAGGTCGAGAGAGTTTTATCGTCATTTTGTAGTTTCAAGTTACAGAGCAACTTCGCATCTTATTACTTTTTTTCACAAATAATCTTTGGTATGGTAAATGTTGAAATTAACACAGAAAAACAAAACTCCAGGGACCATTTTTTAACAACCTATTATATTTAAGAATTTGATAGAGCAGACAGACAGTATCTTTATCATGTTCTTTAGGCATATGGTTGTCGTACAGGTTTCATAAATATGATTAAAGTTTGCATGATGGGAGGAAAACAAAACTAAAACTTAACGAAGCAATCAGCTAAGACCGTGGAACTTTGCAAGGTGATTGTTTGAGATCCGCTTTGTTTAGTATTGTAATTTCGCCTTTGATACATGCTGTAGAGAAGAATGTAATAGAAGGCACTCTCTATGGAGAAAATTTGTCAGCTGAAGCGTATTCAGATGACACATTTTTTCTAATTGCAAACTAAACTCAGTTTCATATAATTCAATATTATTTATGACAGTACAAAAAATGTTCTGGCGCACTTTTTAACAGTATCAAAACAAAACTTCTTTATCTTAATGGTCGTACAAAAAACCATTTTAATACGTACGTAGCACCACAAGTTAAAATTTTAGGTATTAAATGGGGAAATTGTAACAGTCCTGTTCAGCTGTTATCCCTCGTACCGCAATGGGCATGCAAGACACACTGAGAATAAGGAGAAGTGATGGGGCTGCCAGAGTAAGAGACCACGTTCTTTGAGTTCCGTTCATCTCCAAGAGAAACGGTTGCCCAGAGAGGTTATCCCTCAAGGAAGGGACCAAGGTACATGATCTACGGGTTCCGAGCCTCCGAAGAGAATCGGTCGCCTGCGGCACACTGGTTGTGGAAAAGCAGTATGAGCTACTGGTTCCAGACCTCCGAAGAGATATGATCGCCCGAGGCCCACATATTGTGGAAAGGTTGTATGAGCCACTGGTTCCAGACCTCCAAAGAGATATGGTCGTCCGCGGCCCACTGGTTGTAGGACGTTCAGGAGTGTAGGTTCCGTGCCTCTAAGTGAGTAACGGTCGCCTGCAGTTAATTTGTAGGAATGGAGGCAGAACAAGGTAATAATGCCCGTACTGCAATTCAACGCTGCAAGTTCCACTCCTCGTATGAGAAGCGGTCGCTTGCGTGATCATACGAAGCTGAAGAAAGAATTTTCAATAAAATCACGTGGTCTGTATAGATGCTTGCTTTATTGTAGTAGAAGCAAAAATCACTATTTCACGTTCTTAACATACGACCTTAAGGTTTGACGGTCAGATGCTTGTCGTTCGGTTTATATGGAAGTATACAACGAACCTCGATGGCTATTGATTTTGTCCATCAAATATTAATAAAAATAAATGTTAGTTGTTAACGAATAATTCACAATAGTATTATTTCTAGAATTATAGTTAATTAATGTTAAAGGTTTCTCTCAAATATATCGAGAAAACTACAAAAAGAATTACCGAAATTGGCTTACATGTGCACCATCATTTGGACTACTTGTTAAACATACAACACATATAGTAACTTTATTACTGTAAACGGACTACTTATTCAGCACTGTTATATATGGCGCCCGATCGCGGCTCCGAACCCTTGGCACGGTACATTTACAAGCACGCATTGAGCAATTACATATGTTCGTACACAAGAATACATAACAAATCTATATCGATAGCAAGGTACAGTTTGAGTTACGCATCAAGCGAACTCATTGGAAAATCCTTACATACTGAATAATACACGGTAATCACTCTTACTCCTTTGTAAATGAACCTTTCAAACATCACAGCTCGAAACACACAACTATTTACATATTTACAGTGGTTATATACATATGTCCAACATTGACGTGCTATAGTCTAGTATGTAGTTCAGGCTTGTACCAGTTGTTCGTCGCAACATCACCGACAAAGGTTTTCACAATACATATGACATTATTGTTCACTAAGAAACACATAAATAGAGACCACACGCTCAGGAATTATTTACATTTGTAGAAGACATTTCACCATCATGTGAATAGAAAAGAGCAACTACGCGTGCTACGTCGATTCAACACATCTTACGAACCTAAGCGACCCAAATTTAAAAGCAAATAGAACACATGGACTACCTCAGTAGGAGGGCGGCACTTGACTGACACTTTTTAAAATCTCACCATTTCCCCAGGCCGCGCTGATAGCAAGGAGTTCATTTCTCAGGGCTGTATGATACATGGTGTCATGAGTATCGCCCAGGTATGAGAAATTGAGCACCTCGGAGAACTTGTTTTCAACCCCCATTTTATAAAAGGCTGCGAGTATATTTCAACTTCTATTTAACATAGTAGACACACACACTTATTTTCGCACGGGGTTTATAAGGCTATGAACCCTATATTCAACCTAGAAGAAATGACACAGGAATAACTTACGGCACCTTTTTTCCCAACCCCTATTTAACAGCAGAAATTACACAGATATACAGAATTTAACCCTATATAGTAGACCAGCGCACAATAGCGGAGATTTTTAATTTTAGAAAGAAGCTACAGAGGCTATGGTCTACATATTATCGCAACCCCTATTAAACATAGCAGAGCACCTCGTAAAACTTGTTTTCTAACTTTTTTCTACCCCTATGTAATATAACAGAGTACGGTCTCTTTTTTTACCCCCTGATTTTATAAAAGAGTACGCAGTATGTAATATAGCAGAGATAGGCCCTTTATTTTATTTTAAAAATTGCATGTTTTGCCTGTTAATATTTTTTTAAATTTGGACTTGTGGTCAGAGCCCTGCAAACCCAGACCCGGCCTGGCTGGATCTGTATTCTTTGACCGACCCTACCCGGCCCGGCCCGTATCTCGAGCCGGGCTGTAAACGGACCGCGTAGGGCACAAACGTGCAGGGCTTAACCGGCTTGAGAACAACCAAGTTTGATAATTCAGTTCAATGCTTCAATATTCAATGGAAAATGACACATGTGTCTTCATAACATTGCAGTTTCTATTTTTCCTTCTCGAATGGGAAAATCGTGTGAAAGGTTACCCAAGGGTTTCTTTCTATATCTCCATTCTGTCTGTCTATTTGTTATCAGTGGTTGCTCTGTCCATGTGGTAGTAATAGTAGTAGTAGTAGCATTACTACTACTAGTAGTAGTAATAGTAGTTTTTGCAGTAATATTATTATTAGTAGTAATAGCAGTAGTCATAATAGTAGTAGCATCAGCAGTAGTAATAGTAGTAGTAGTAGAACTATTAGTATTATCAGTAGTATTAGCAGCAGTAGTGGATGCAACTTCCAATACAAAATAAACTATTGATAACGTATCACGTGATATACACAGTAGATTCCGGATACGGCCATCTTGGCCAAATTAGCAAATTTCGATTTCCGCATTGAAATCCACAAGGAAACGATAATGTAGTCAGCATGACAAGCGAAGCTTGAAATTCGAATCGAACAATCCACAATCCACAACATGTCACGTGATATAGTTTCCGGCCGTCATATTAGCAGATAGTTTCATTTATGACCATAATTTATGAGCTTAATGCATAATGTATCTAATTCCTATATAATCCCATGTTAAAAATTAACGATTTTTAGAAAATGTTTTCTTATTTAGAGATGATATACACATAAAAGGACTTCAGACTCGTGTTTGCCATATCAAGTTTGGGAAAAAGCAGGTTGCAGATGGACGATTAAACAAACTGGAAGCTCTCCAGGACGCCATTTTGAATTTTTTGAGACAAATAAAAATATCTGCTAGAAAAGTGGAACAAACGGCATTTCGCTCAGAATGACACACCGAGAAAAATAGTAATCTCGGATTTTCCATAATACATGTCATCACTTAGTTGCGGCGAAAATTATGCTTATGAAGCTTTTAGTGAGGGCACTACAAAAACATGTTGTAAAGTTCGTGGAATTACTCTTAACAGCAATACAATGAAAATTGTTAATTTCGATCAAATTAAAAATATGGTTCTTAACGATGCCCCGCCGGTAAATGTGACAAACCCGTGTAAAATTTCTCGTACAAAAGACAGCAGAATTATTACTAAGGAGGAGACGAAAACCTACCAATTGGTACATACAAAACGTAAAAGCTTTGGCGATAGTTACGATACAGTGCCTTACGGTTTTAAGAGAAATAAAATATTGTAAAAGAGTATTAGTTGTGTAAAACAGGTAGACATACATTATGAATAATAAACAGCTTTTAAGTTATTTTTACTATATTAATAATTCCACTGATCTTTGTGTATATCTGAAATATGGTAGTGATTATAAGTTCTATGTATATGTAAAACTACGCATTACTGATAAGTCTATTGTATTATCCCTTAATGAATGGTACCGTCTTGTATCACATTTTATCTATATTGAGGATTATTTTAAAGAAGGTTTAAATGCTACTAAATATAGTCTAAGTGATGAAAGTATTTTAACGCTTGGCGCTACTAATGACGATGTTAATTTAATTTATATTCATTCAGATAATAATCGGGTTGTAATTGATCTTTCTACATGGAAAAAAATATGCTACCATTTTCCATGTATTAATGAGGCAATTTCTACATGTTCTAAGCTAGCTCCTCTAGTAAGTAAATATTTATATGAATGTGTTATAAAGGGAAAATTTTCTAAAGTTGCTTTTTATGAAGATACTGCTACAGCAAACCGAATTCGACCAGAATTATTTTCTATAATAATGGGTGATTAACATGTTTTATTTTTGAAGAAGTATATAATAGAGAGAGAGCGAAAATGGAGTTTCAACATCCTTTCACATGCATTATAGCAGGTCCCACAGGTTGTGGGAAGTGATACTGGGTCAAAACATTTCTCGATCATTATAATAAACAGTGGGAAAATATTATATGGTGTTACGGCGAGTGGCAGCCCTTATATAATACTCTTCGTATATGTTCTAAATTAAAGAAGGATTACCTCTGGGTGATGAATTTTCAGTGGTAGAAGGTCCGCACCTTATAATTATAGATGCTTTAATGCGTGAATGTAATAACCGTCTTGTAGATATTTTCACCAAAAGTAGCCACCATAGGAATTTAAGTGTTATTTTTATTACTCAAAGTATATTCCGTCAGGCTAGAGGTATGCGTGATATTTCATTAAATTGTCACTATATAGTATGTTTTAAAAATCCAAGAGACCAGGCTCAGATTAATTACCTGGCATGTCAATTGTATCTTGGTAACGCAAAGTTTATTCAGGAAACCAATCATAATGCAACCCAAAATGCTCACGGTTACCTACTATTTGATCTAAATCAGAATACTCCCGATAAGCAGCGTGTTCAAACAAATGTTTTCCCCTCGGATTCATTCAATTATGTGTATGTGCCTGTAAAATAATACTAACTTCAATATTTTATATATTTTAATAACTATTTTTTACTATAATAGACGTTAAAAATGATTATTAAACAGGATACACACTTACTAAAACTTTTAGCAAAGGCAAAACCTAAAGCACACAGTTCGATATTACAAAATGCAGATTCCGAATTAATTCGTTGTATTTGTGAATGTTCCTATAAGGTATTGAAAGGAAACGTTCCGTTAAATAAAAAGGAGAAAAATAAATTGCGGAAATATCTATATAAAAATCAACTTAGGTATTTAGTAAAAAAGGACCGATGCTAAAACAAAAGAAAAAGCGTTTAATTGTACAAGAAGGTGGTTTTCTCACTACATTGCTTGCACCCATTCTAGGAGGTTTACTATCTAGTTTGTTTAACTAATGCAGCATGCGAAAAAACTTATTTTAATATCGCCCGAAAAATTACATTATTATCAAAGTATATCTAATCTCGATGACGAGATGAAAGAAATTTTAAAAACCGGTAGCAGCAACAACAACTGCTGCTGCTGCTACTACTAATGCTAGTAAGAAACGGGGTGGTGCTGAGGAGGAGGAGGAAGAAGATGATGATGAGATAATATCTACACTCCCCAAAATTTGCCTGCGTATAGCAAGACATTTATTACGTAAAGTAAAACAAAATAACCAAATTCAATGGGATGCTAATGGTAATGTTAATACATATGGTAAATCAATCCCTTGTGCTAATATAGTAGATTTAATATCTGATTTTGTTAGTGTCGTAAAAAAATATTCCACATACCCGTTGGGAATCATTTGCCGTAATATTAGCAAAATCACATATACCCTTAAAGTATATTGGTAACCCTCAACAAATAGAGTATATTCGAAAGCTGACAGTTGCTGCTGCCCAAAAAGCAGAGCAGGAGGAAGAGGAGCCGGAACCATCGCGTAAACGTAAAAAGACTGTCAATTGGCGCAACTATAAACTATGGAGAAGTTAGCTCATATTTACTATAACCCTTCACACCCTGCCTCGTTTTCAACAGCTCAAGCATTATGGAATGCTATAAAGAGATTAATACCTTTACACAGGGTGGAACAATGGTTAAAAGAACAACCGACATATACACTGCACTAAATCCCTATCTTGTGTTTAATATTGATGATCAATGGCAAGCTGATTTAAACGATATGCAATGTCTACAAAAATATAATAATGGGTACCGGTATATTTTAACAGTGATTGATATATTTAGTCGTTATGCATGGACCGTGCTTGTTCGTAGTAAAACTGGTGGAAATATTACAAAGGCATTCGAGAAAATATTTACATCTACCCCAGGCGTAAACCTCTGCGGCTACAAACAGATAAAGGTACAGAATTTAGTAACAGGCAATTCCAGACGTACTTAAAAAAGCAACATAGTCATTTTTCCACAACCGGAAACTCTGATTTTAAGGCAAGCCTCGTAGAACGTTTTAATCGCGGCCTGAAGCAAAGAATGTGGAAATATTTTACAGCAAAGAAGATATACCACTACAACGATATGCTCCCCCAACTAGTTCATGGTTATAATTCTAGGCCACACGCAGCACAGAAATCACCACCAGCCCTTGTGAACCAAGATACGTTTCAACAAGTGTGGAATAGACTAATTACTCCGTCCCGTACTAGTATTAAAGCAAAAAAACATAAAGAAGGGGATACTGTGCGAATTACAACATTTTAGCAAGGCAACACAAGACAAAACAACATTTGGCAAAAGGCTACAAAGAAAATTAGACTGGAAATATTTAAAATAAAACAAATACAATATAAGGAAAATAAATTAGCTTATATATTAGAGGATTTAAATGGTGATGTGATTGATGATACATTTTACGAAGAGGAAATACAAGCTGTGCCACTGCCCAAAGTTTGCGAAATAGACGAAATTTCAGAACCTAAAGGTAAACGAATACCTGTTTGGTGGCGGGGTTATCCTGCTTCATTTAATTCATGGATTCTAGTATCCTATTTAACAAACGGCTAGCAACATTTAAAAGACCGGGGCAATGGAAATTTCCACCACGTCAACTTGCAGAGTGTGTTTTTTATTTTGTTAGATTACCCGATATTGCAATATGTGCATTTTCTACTTTAGAATTAGGTAATTGGCAATCTTATAATATCCCTTTAATAGAGCATAAACGTTGGAGTCCATACTGCCCTCTGTTAAGAGGTAACGTAGATGTGTCTGGTTATAAAATGGAAATAAGACTCTTTTCTATGCCTGAAAAAGGATGGTAATTATAATAAAAAATATTATAAACTAGTGCTATATTTGTGTATATAACAGAAAAAATGAATATCCTTATCTCCAATATTATTCGCATCAAGCAGGTAGTGGTTATAATGTATACAGAGGTGCACCATACCAAGAAGGGTATCTCTTTCACTCTTTCCTTTCTCTCTCTCTCGCTTCCCTCTCTCCCTCTTCCTCTCTCTCTCTCTCGAAATTGGTAGTTTTCTAGGTGGTTTATTTCGTTATTTTTTTTCATTATTAAAACAAGATGCAAAAACTGTTGGTAAAGAACTGTTACGTGGTAGTATTAACGTAGCCGAAGACGTACTATATAGTAAGAGACCCGTTGAAGAAGGATTAAAAGTGCACTGGCAGGAAGCAGAAAGAAATTTAAAAAGTAAAGCTCAAAATAAAATAAATCAAGTATTGGAGGGGGGAGGAAAACGTAAAAATAAGCAAACAGTTGATGGTGTAAAGAAAAAGAGGAAGAAGGGAAGAGATATTTTTAATTAATTATGGAGCAGCGTACTAGTTTTTACCTCAGACTTCCCAGTAACAGTTCTATGGAATATTTTCCGCAAAATACTCTACCGTGTTATACTACAAAATTATATCATCCTCTCGTGCTGGAGAAAGGTGTGTGGGAAACAGCTGTTGTCGAAGTACATTATACAGGTTCATTTCAGAATGTTTCCAAATATACTAATAATATCTATTACAGGAGCTCAAATAAAGAAAGCTGGAACATAACTAAAATAATGCCCGGCCATTATTATTATGTTGACGATATTCTATATCAAATTAACTATGAAAGCGATAAACTGAATTTACAATAAAAAGTTAAAGCTTCGGTAAAACGCATTGAGGTTAGTAGAGTAAGAAAAGACGACAAGGGTGTTGAAGTTCGTCTATCACCCGAATTAGCCAAAATACTAGGTTTTGATCATATTCAGCAAGATGCTATTGCACTTGTCCATCATGCGCGTTATCCACCTGATTTACAGAAATCGCTACCCTTATACATGTACATGTATATTTATAGTGATCTTGTAGAACCTCAGTTGGTAGACGATACTGTTGCGCCAGTATTACGTATTATAAATACGAATATTAAAGAGTATGGTGCTAGTAATGTGCATATTTTTTGAAAATCCTCATATGTCCCCGTACAACGTAAACAGTTTGATCAAATTATTATTGATTTAAGAGAGAGCACGGGTAATCCACTTCCTTTTCAATATGGCAGTGTATGTGCAAAACTACATTTTCGTAATAATGTATTATAAGAATAAACTAGTATATTTATTAATAGCAGAAAAGCAAAAATGCAGTGTGAGTGTACGAAATCAGAATTAGATCTGTTTGCGGGTCTGCCCGCTCAAACGAGTATTATTGGTAATAAAACCGTGCCGTACAAACCTGTGGCGTCAATATCTGATACTGCACCCATAGAGTTTGTAGTCCCCGGCCACGGTGATGATCATATTGATTTACCACATACAATGCTACATATTAGAGGTAAAATTACTAAACCTGATGGTTCTGATTTAACAACTGCTGATAAGAAAATAGGTCCTGTAAGTGATTTTCGTGCAATGTTCAGCGAGGTACAAATATATTTGAATAATCAACTAATTTCCTATTCCTCGCATACATATCCATTTCGATCGTATATTAAAGAACTACTAAATTATAATACCAATCCAAATCAATTGATCTTCAGAGCGCAATGTGGTTTAAAGATACTGCCGGACATATGGACAGTGTGGCCGATAATAATAATCAGGGTTTTAAACAACTCTCACTTCTCACAGCGTTAAGTCACCCCTTGGAATTACTGGGCTATATTCATGGTGATATTTTAAATCAGGAAAAATTTCTATTGAGTGGTGTACAGTTGCGTATTAAGCTAATTCCAGCCTAACCCGTATTTTGTCTAATATGCGAGACTGGAGCTGAGGGAAAAGTTGTTATTACAGATGCAACAGTGTTTGTGAAAAAAGTTTATGTGTCGCCCACGGTGAAAATAGCACAAAATAAAGTATTACAAAATCCTAAATTTAGAGTAAAATAAACAATAACAAATGTGCAGGTGAAGACAGAGACTTTACCGCAGGGTATTATGGACACCACTCTTCCAGATTTGTTTTCCGGCATAGTGCCTAAACGTGTATTATTATTGGGTTTGTTGCTAATACAGCTTTCAACGGTACTTATCAAACAAATCCTTTTAATTTTAAGTATTTCAGTATGTCATTCTTTACATTGTATGTTGACGGAACTCCTGTTCCATCTAGACCAATACAGTCAGATTTTGATAATAGCTATATATATAAGCATATTCAACGATATTTACAGGTTCTGGTATTTATTATTCTAATCAAGGTAATGATATTTCACTTGCCGAATATCCTAATGGTTATACTCTACTGGTGTTTGATTTAATTCCCGATTCTGGTGCTAGTGCTGCATTTCATACTAGCCCCCAGCGACAAGGAAGTGTACGATTAGAAGTTCATTTTAAGCAAGAACTGCCGTCTATTATAACAGTTGTTAATTACGGTGAATTCTCCTCAGAACTAGAAATTGATTTCCAGAGAAAAATATATATTAATTAAAAGAAAATGTTAAATACCCTTGAACTTTATGCGGCATTGCAACAGAATTTGCCTAGAAACCATTTTATAGGTGTATATGCTGCAAATCAACTACCTCCTTTTATTCATACATTTCCTGCAGCCATTATTATAAATACTGATCCTAGTAATAAGCTCGGTGAACAATTTGTTGCTGTTTATATTTCTAATTCAGGGCACGGTGAATATTTTGATAGCTATGGCCTTCCACCATATATACCGTATCATAAAAGGTTTTTCAAACGAAACTGTTTATTTTATACGTGGAATAATAGACGCATACAAGGTGATTAATCTCAATTCTGTGGACACTATTGTTTTCTCTATTTAGCATGTCGTGCATCTGGCTATTCACTACAGGAAAACTTAAATAAATCCTCAACCGGCAACATTAGTGTTAGCGATATTATGCTGTATTCGTTTATGAGAATGGTCCCTGGCGTGAGATTAAGTTCTCCATAAACCATATATATATTGTAGACTATGGTGGAAGTCCTATGTAATCTGTGGAATGTTTTTTTTAAAGAAAGTAACTGTAGTCTTTTATATATTATAAAAAGGAAATATTTTTTATAAGTTATAGAATAAAAAGTACCTAGGTCACTCAATACCCACATACTAATGTGAAACCAGAATTTCAATATGTCTAGCCGTTTACAAAATATACAGGGCTAAATATTTGACCTCTGACCTCGAGGTCACTACTTTTTTCACAAATAGTATTCAATGTCCCTTATATCAAATGTGAAAACAGAATCTCAATATGTGTAACTGTTTACGAGATATATAGGGTTAAATATTTGACCACTGACCTCGAGATCACCACTTTTTTTTCAAATACTGTTCAATGCCCTAGTTCCAAATTGTGAAAACAAAACATTAAATATGTCTAGCCGTTTACGAGATATACAGAGTTTAATATCTGACCTTTGACCTCGAGGCCACCACTTTTGTTCACAAATAGCATTCAATGCCCACCTACCAAATGTGAAAACAGATTTTCGATATGTCTATCCGTTTACAAAATATACAGGGTTAAATATTTGACCTTTGACCTCGAGGTCACCACTTTTTTCTCAAATACTGTTCAATGCCCTAGTTCCAAATGTGAAACAGAATTTCAATATGTCTAGCCGTTTACAAGATATATTTGACCTTTGCCTAGGTTATAGGGTGTGGTATAGAAATTGACTTTAAAGTTTTTGTTATAATCTATATCTACTATGTTAAATATGGCTTCATAGTCTTTTATGAAATTTCTGCTATGTTAAATAAGGGTTGCAAAATAAGCTTCGTACCCATTTCACGAAATTATGCACTGGTCTAATCTCTGCTATGTTAAATAGGGGTGGAAAAAGGGGTGTTAAATAGTCATTTTTAATAATAGGGAATGAATCATAGCCTCTATAAGGGTTAAAGAAATCTTCGCTATTGTGCACTGGTGCACTATATAGGGTTAAATTCTGTATATCTGTGTAATTTCTGCTATGTTAAATAGGGGTTGGAAAAAAAAGTTCCGTAAGGTATTCCTGTGTAATTTCTTCTATGTTGAATATAGGGTTCATAGCCTTATAAACCCCGTGCGAAAATAAGTGTGTGTGTGTGTGTGTACTATGTTAAATAGGGTTGAAAATATACTCGTAGCCTTTTATAAAATAGGGGTTGAAAACAGGTTCTCCGAGGTGCTCAATTTCTCATACTTGGGCGATACTCATGACACCATGTATCATACAGCCCTGAGAAATGAACTCCTTGCTATCAGCGCGGCCTGGGGAAAAGGTGAGATTTTAAAAAGTGTCAGTCAAGTGCCGCCCTCCTACTTACCTCCAAGCCTTTCATTTCTGATAGGAACACTCTTTCGGCAAGTATAACACCTCATTAACTTCTCAGGATATACAACAATGTCCATTGACAGGAACTCGTAGAAGACAACAAGCCAAACAGTTGCCCTTACTCAACACATACGACCTCATCGTAATTAACAGCAACGTAGAAACTGAAAAGCAAAACAGTCGTCACCACCCAGGTGACTTCAAACGACTCACGTCGATCAATGGACACGGATTCTCCTTATGCGAACAGACCCTTTTTCCAAAATGCTTTTCTTCTCTACCTTCTATCCTTTTCCATGCCCAAGGTCGATGTAATATACGTCACAACTGAAAATCTAAAATGGCTTAAATCACTCAGTCTTCTCGATAGAAAATGTTTTATTCAAGCTTGCAAGAAGTCTATCCAATTCCAGGTATCATAAGGCTTCTTCCCTTTCTTTGCTCTTACACTGGTCACTTCCTTAAGTTCCACGTAAGTTCATCTTCGTTGGTTTCCGAGCTTGCTTGAACCATTCGTCCTCCTAGCTTCTCATTACTTTCAAGTGCAGTTCGCTTCTTTTTTCTTCATTCACATGACTTTTCCTTCTTATGACCATAAGCAAAACGTTAGACTCTTATCAGATATTCTCATTTACGAAATGCGGGTCATACTGTTCCTCTGTCCGACCCCCGGGAGAGGTGGGTCATCTAGTTTATTGTTGGAGGTTGACTACTACTATCCGAAGTCCCTTGACCGACTCCGATCGTTCCAGTGGATTCATCAGTTCCCGAATTGTCAGACGTCAGTTTATCATGTTCAGTTCGTTCCTTCGGTGGGTATCGTCGACTCTTATTGGACTTCTTGTTTTTCTTCCAGTTCTATTTGTAAGTCTTGCTCCGGAAGGCGTCATTCTTCTGCGATTCAGTCATGGTAGATTCTTCCTTAACATCTACCTCATTAACTTTCACTACTTTCCCTCGATTTTTATCGTTATGATGACATTCTTCACCTTTACTTTTCGTGAGTGCCGTTTTGGACTCGATGGTGTCATGGTTCTGTTCCAACCTTCGTATCGATTCTAGCATGTGCGGAAAAGTCATGTTCCTGACCGTCACCAGATATCTCTGGAACGCTATGGGCAAAAGCGGTATCAATGGATTGCAAATCTGGACCTCACTGCTCGGTGAATCTAAGTCTCGCAATTGACTGAATCTAGATGTCACAAATTGCTCCACTCCGCCATCAATCTTGGGATTTAACGGGATGGTCCTTAGCCTCGTCAACCTAGCATAAGTGATTCGTCCGACTGGTAATGGCTGATAGTGAGAACAACCTTCGAAGCGTACGATATGAATCAAAGCGATGTGCGTTTGACTGATACCAGGAAAGAACTGGATTCTTTAGATTCTTTGGTAGGATTTCCAATAACCTATATGGGTTTAATCAAACCAAATCGGCTTCTCCTTCAAACTGAATAAGGAATGTTCGCGCCGTCATCTCTCCTTGAGTCGAAGGATAGCTTGTGAAGGATTTGAGTTGAGAGAGGTAAATCCGGGGTCGTGTCTCTACATGGGCATTTCACTCTCTTCATCTTCGTCATAGCACCTGCGATGAGTTCTGTTACCACTTCCTTGTCTGTAAGACTCCTTGCGTCTTGGTGGTTTAGCTCTTTCTTGACTGGATGCACTAGTCCCATCAGAGAACCCACTCTCATCTTTCGACGACGACAGCTTCTTTCCTTCTCTTAGTCGTGAGTGGTTGTTACCTTTCTTCATGAAGATTTCATTTTCTACCTCTGCGCAGGTTGTCCGGGTCAAACGTAGGTTACCAGTAATCCGACAATCTTCTTCGTACAACATTCTCCGGATAAATTTGTAATGATTGGTAGGACCACTGTTTAAGTTCAGTAGTGTTTCTTTAAGCACAGCCATTTCTGATTCTTGAGTGGAAACACGTCTTTGAATAGTCTCTATCTCATCAAGGCT
>JAGDQP010046394.1:0-15317 GCA_022664845.1 Lepisma saccharinum
GCGTGAATATTACACGCCAATGCTCCTACGCAAACACCATGCATAGACAATATTAAGCGGGAGCAGCAAGACATACATAAAGCTACATAACAGGCGGAAAGTAACGTTGTTATACAATATTTGTACATAATCAAATATCTGTAAATATGTCAATAGCGCAAAGACTTTTCCGGGCTGATTAGCTTGAAAACAAGGAGCTCAAACTACGTGGATCATCACCTTCCCCTCGAAACATGCTGACCCATGTAGTTTCCAAGCTCCTCTCTTTCCCAAAAGGGGAAAACAGAACTGACAAAATACTCTGGAACATTACGCATTCAGTAAAACCTCTAGCAGAGACACGAAATCGATAACTAAAGTACTAATAGCAGCAAACTTTACATTATTGAACAGGTTGACTAGGGTCACTAACCATCGAACTTCAACCAACCAGTCCGGAGAGTCAAGAGTGCTACAAAATGTAACTTCTGACTTAAATCAAACTTAAACCTAGTATCTGAAAATCTCTCGCTTTTGATTCCTTTATTGCTACATCCTTAGACCCCAGTATAAAGATCTAAGGCCGCTAATCTTTACGGAATAATGTAAGATTAGGTTTCTCAAGATCGTTCATATTTTCTTTATATGATTATATCGCTGCCTAATGTTAGTTCAACTCATTCAATAGATTTGTATGTACTTAAATAAAGTAATGGCATGTGAAAGAACGTTACCAACGTATAAATTATGCTGAGAAAGCAATGGTTATATCATATATGTTAGAAAATTTTCCTAGGATAAAATGGCTTTCTGCATTATCTAAAGACGAAATACTGACCGGCCGTAGTTCAATTGGCATTGCATTAGCAGTCTGGAGGTCCTGGAAACGATTCCAGCATCATCCATCCGTAGTGAAGTTTTTCCTTAGTTACACCAGGCAAATGGCGGGATGGTACCAACAAAGTAAGCCCTAGCGATTACTTTCCAATATTCTTTCCCCTTCCCTTTCTGGCTTTCTCAAATTCAATATAAAATTGTTTTCAGAAAAGGATACGTGGAATTTGTATGATTTAGAAGATCATTTTTCAGTAATTTAAAGGGAAAATTGACATCCTAGATCATGCACAATCGTAAAATTTTCATTGCTTGCTAGTGAAGTAGTGTTACCCTCCATGAAAAAATGCATCTGCCCATCTTCTTATAATGAAGCTGCTCCCGACTATAATTACCTGTATATGCGTAGTACATAACGTTTTGGAATGGACATTAAACGGTAGGTCCCGTTCTAAGGACATCATCTTCATCGGATGCAACGGAATAACAAGCCGCTACCAGTTCACTTTACTCGAAAACGATGAAGACATACTCTTCTGGTTTCGATCAGAACGCCCGCTTGTTAGCATTAATGAAGTGTATGTGGTGTTCTAATGGTAATGGGACGATTAAAGTAGAATATTCACAATAGTTATTGTAAAACAAAACTATGTCAGAAAAGAGACACTCACAGACTGATTCTTTTTAACTCGTTTTTATTTACTCACTTTCTTGTCTATCTTTTGGTACATTATTAACTCGCTTTCTTGTCTGTCAGTTCTGTACGAATTTTGCAATCGATTTTAAACTCACTTCCAATCATCCGATTTCTTTGAAATTTTGTAAATTGCTTACTTCGCATGACAATACAATATTCAATCATTAGATATACGACAAAAGAATCCAGTTAACTGTAATTAATTAGTTAAAATAATTCGAAATTATCCTTAAATGCACGCAACGCCGCAACTATTTTATGAAATTTGAGTTGCCTATCTAGCACGGAGATTAATATTCATCTATTATACATAAAAATAATTAAAAGAGGATTTTAAAAAACATGCTTTTTAAGATGGACTAAAAGTAAAAAAAAAGTAAATAAATAAATAAGGTGAATTACTGTTACGAATCGAAAAATAAAAGCGTGGGTGCTCTTGCTTACCTTATCATACAATCATTATATCTAAGAGCACCCACGTTTTTTATCTTGATTCATAAGATTAATTTAATTTATTATTTTTTTTACTTTTAGCCCGTTTATCAAGAGCAAGCAATATATATCATATCATATTGTGATATGTTAGTGGTAATTCATTAATGTGCATTCTATAGTTTACATACACTTGTTTCTACTGACTTTCCAGGGATAAAAACACGTTGATGCTCATTTAGTTTGTATTTCAGTTTAAGCTATAAATGTTGAAAACCTTTGCGCGTACTTTTATAGTATATTGTTTAAAAAAAAATAGTAGTCAGGCAGTTAATAAGCCATAACAACTCACGAATTGCCCTGAAAAAATTGATTTATGATGTTAAAATATTCAGTAAATGAAGACTGGGTCGTTGAGTCACTTATAAAGACAAATATAAGAAAATTAGAGTTGAAAATTTAGAATTTTAAAGCAAAACACAAAACACGGACTTCTTGATATCTTGCAGACGAATAATTTGGAACTGATCGAAATATTTTCCATTCGAATTATTAAAAGAAACGTATCTATTTGACAAAAAAAGTTCAAAAATCAAACTTAGTAATATTTCTTTATAGGTGCCATCTAGGAATATTGAAAAATACTATATTCAGTCCTTTAAAATGAATGAGCGGTTTAGAATACCCGTAATTTGGTCATTCATTTATTAATTACAAGTTTAAATACTTGGAATAGCCTGATAACACACGAAGAAAGAACAGGAAACAGATTCAGAAGTGAATGAAATTTTATGATTTTATTCGAAACCAATGAAGAAGCACACACGTGTTTCTCCAAACATGTCTTTCAGGATTCGTTGGCTGCTGTCCTGTAGTTGGTGTACAGTCGAACACCGTAGCACTTTATTCACTAAAAGCAATTCCAATGTAGTATTATCAATTTATTATACATTCCGAGGTTTATTATCCATCTATGAACAAAATTCATACTTGCTGTACATAATTAACTTTGCTCACTGAACACAATTTTATGTGTATCAAATATCCACAAATGGATAGACGTTACTAATAAATCAAAAGTAATATTTCCCTGAAACATTTTCAATTATAATGTTCAAATAAATTCCTTTCATTTCTCACAAAACTGTCAATAGAATCAATTCAATGCTTTCTAAGGCAAACAGCACAGATATCTTTGTAATACATTTCAATAAAATAAAGTACATAATATATACATTACATGCAAAGTTTGTGTTTATGGTCATATTTCTGGGAAGTGGTCCATAGCTTTTCTTTAGTTATTTAAAGGGGTCCGTGACTCAAGAAATGTTAATAAATCCCGTTAATTTTATAGTATCTCAATATTTTAATAAATGAATCGACGAATTTGTACTTCAGAAGTAAACTGTATTATATCACTCTTCGCACAACTTGAACTCACTCGATAGTTTTGTATTTTAGG
Organism: Lepisma saccharinum; assembly: GCA_022664845.1. Taxonomy (NCBI): domain Eukaryota; kingdom Metazoa; phylum Arthropoda; class Insecta; order Zygentoma; family Lepismatidae; genus Lepisma; species Lepisma saccharinum. The sequence continues at coordinate 3,405 of JAGDQP010046394.1, forward strand.
GACTCTCTTCAGGTATTCCGCCAATATTTCAGTTTGGGGGTTAAATCAAAATTAGAGTCTTCCACGGTTTCTTCTGATTTTTAACCGTAAGAATATTAACATTTGGGGCGGGGGTTCTCGAAGCTTTGAGGGATGACACCCCCTTAGGGGGGTCTGGGTGACTTTGTTTCAAAACTTTTGCGACATTGTGCTATATCAATTCCTTACTGCACTACAAAACAATGACGTGGTTGTGTATAGCCTACTTCAAAGAAGAGCGTGCTCATATCTACAAAACCATGTGCTGCGTTCGGCAAGAAGTTTACATCCGAATTATAGAAATGTATTCTGCAGTTCTTAGCCTATACGATCTCTCTTAATTTTTAGTTTTGAAAGAGGTCTTTTAGTTTAATCCCTTGAGAAAAACTGTTTGCAATTATATTCATGTAATACTGTTCAAGGTTTGAGTGACTTTCATTCCGAGTTCATGATTAAACTATCCTTTATAAAGAAAAATAGTTTCGTTTACTAGATGGCTGTAATGATGCCGATATATTGAAGCAAGGGTTGAAACCACATTTAAAAGAAAATATCATAAAATATGTTTTAAACAATTTTGTACTTTTTCGAAGGAAAACATGTTTTAAGCCCTAATTAGAATAGCAGCATATTTTACAATATTTTCAAATATTTTCAATATTTTCAACCTATATGCTCTAAAGCTCAAACAACGCCCCAAAAATAGTTGCAAATCTGAATATATCTGAAATAAATACCAGGGTCTTTGATATATTTAAAAGGATGAGTGCAAGAAAACTGTCAAGAAAAAATGAACAATCTGGAAACTGAAAGATGGACTTTTTTATACCTTGCGTGTGGATAATTTAGAACTTACCAAAGTCCACTAAATTTAGTTTATAAAACGAAAGTTTCAATTTGACTATAAAGGTAAAAAAAATCAAAATGAATTTTGCTTTTTCACCGGTGACATCTAGCGATATTAGAAAATACTATATTGAGTCTTTAGAAATGAATGAAATGGTTAGAATATCAATAATGTACGCATTTATTTGGTGTGTACAAATGAACATACCTCAAATAAGCTAACACATGAAAATTAGGAAGTACATACATTCAAAAGAGTTTTAATAAGGATGTGAAATTAAAACACTTTATTGGAAGCTTGAAAACAAAAAACAAAAAATCCTGTTTCTTCAGATATCACAACAAAATTAATAAATGCCTTGAACATACGGTCTTTAGGAATCTTTAGTTAAAGCCTTATTAAATCACATGTTTGACTACACAAATATGAGTAGTTTTTTTTTACAAGAGTAGAATACAATTGTAAATAGTATAATTCATATGAAATACTAAACTTTCGAATTGCATATAGTCGTCGGGACTGCAATACCCCTACTGGCATTATTTTTAAACATTTCTTGTTTTGGAACCAGTTTATAGTTCTGTGTGCTGTGCATTCTGTAGAAAAAAAAATGTGCAAATAACTTTTACTATTTGAGATATAGCAGCTTTTCAGTACCTAAGTAGTATTCCGGACTTTATTCCAGAAACCAGTTTCTTGTCCTTCGTAAACAATGCATATTTTGATACATATGGGGATTGTAGTTCCGACGACGATATAATATTGCGGATTGTCGCCTGAGGAATGAGTATGAAAAAACGTTGTAGGTAAGTGGATGAACTGCTAAAATGTGGAAAAGAAAATGGTAGTAGTTCCTGTAATCTGCCTTATTTAGTGAACTGAAAAGTCATATTTCTACAAGTAACTCAAACATGGTCAGTAGCTCAGTAATTTTACAATTATTAAGTACAACTTTTAGTACAATTTCAATTTTTCAAATGCTGAATTATAAACATAATTCAGATGGTGTTTAAAAGGTTCCTACTCCAAGTTTCACTTTGTACACATAGTGTTGGGCATAATGAGATTTGTCAAAATTCTACTGTCTTTTGTTTATAAAATTTGAATGTTCTCTTGGAGTAGGATGAGAAGTCTACTGTCTTTTGTTTATAAAATTTGAATGTCCTCTTGACATTTTAACGTAGGGTATAAAAGAGATTTATTTCGGTGTATTAAACAGTTCGTTCTATTTTCTTTTGTTTCAAACGATAAAAATATTTAAACAAAAGTGTCTCTTTTACCCTGTCTTACTACGGAACATTTATGAAGATACGACGGTTTTCATTACTTGACAGGCAATAATTGTCAAGCTTTACCTAGACCTTAGATTCGATTTTGGAAGAACTTGGCGACATTGCCTTGACAATAAATGAGAATGATTTTGTGGCGTTGTAATATATCTAAAGGACGTTTGAAATTTGTTTATATTTCGTGCTGTAATTCAAAGTGTATATTTTCTTGATTGTCCAGAGCCACATATAGCGAAAGATGCCCCAGAAAACTCTTCCAAATAATTGCTTCTGGATATAGGCAATTGGAAGTTCATTGAGGGTAACCAGGGAAGGGTGCTGGCTACCTGGAATAAAAACCAATGCAAGAACTTCTCGCAACACTTGTAGTTTTTAAAACAGCGATTTGCAACCTTCTGCATCCTGCGACCCCCATTTACCATATATTTTAACCGACGATTCATTTTGTGTAATATTTGCTTTTAATTTTAAAACATGAAAGTTGATTAGCTGTATTTCATAATAATTATTATAATTACATTATCTAAAAACCATTCAATTCATTCTATTATATTTAGTAAGTATAAAAAGAGAATTATAAAATACTTTCCATGAAATTTAATGCTTTTAACCTAAACAAAAACTAGTTAAATACAATTTCACTTTTCTTGCCACCCACTTACTCACACCTCGCGAGCCCACTAGAGGTCGCGCCTCCAACATTGAAAATCCCTTTACTAAAGCATGCAGAAGATTTGCAGTAGAGATTGCGGTGGCTCAATCTAAGGGCGTTCGTTCTTGGGGCTGACCTGTTTTCTTAATATGAGTTGCAACCGTTTATAGTTGCAGCATAGTGGAATTCGGCAGGGAAAATTTTTAGTTAACTCCACAGATTCATTACCCAAAGAAGGATAATACGTTCTACTATTCCGTTTATTTTATTTATGAACTGTTGGAAGTGAATGTTGCGCCGCCACTTGCTGGAATTGCATCTAGTTGAAAGATCGAGACTAGTATCAATCTAAAAATTTCTTCTGATATTGAAAAATGTTAATATCTTGTTTACAAGTAGATAACTGTTTATCAGAATGATAACGGATTTAACAAACAATGGTAAATAAACAGTAACATAGCATATTCAAGGCAAACTGAACTCATACAATATATTAGGCAAAGATGGTGCAGAAAAGCTTGAGTTAGAAACAGTAGCAGAATCGGATAGAAATCTGCTGCGCCATCTTGGAACAAGGCAACGAACAAGCAGAGTTGCAAAATATCATCACATGTAATGAATGAAATAAGGGAATAATAAGTTCAAACCGAGCGAGGACAATACGAGGATTATTTAGAAAATTTTAACGTTGTTGTTAATTTAGAATTTAAATATTCCGTATTGTTATGTTTATAAAATTTTCAAATCCTCCTTCCCTCCTCGCTTCTTCCCTGGTGGCAGATGGGGAACACTGACCATATATAGTGGATATTCTAATATGTTACGGGGTGAACCAAAACCAGTACTGCAGCCTTGCAGTTAGTAGAGAGATATACAAAGGCTAGGGGAAGATATCTTTGAACAAAAATATCATGGTGAATGGATGCAGCTTCACCATTAGCACCCTGAGGCTGAAGATGAATGGCATTGGTAAGACTCAGCTATGGACAGGGCGTGACATTTGCAATGTTTGCCTTTACTGCGAGGTCGTAGAGCTGATAAGTCTACACTTCTAAACCATGTCAAAGAAATAGTAAGAGGTGGTTCTTGGATTCTCGTGAGATAAAATATACCGGAGGTAAACTATTCCCTAATTCCAATCTCCGCGCTGAGACTGCTTCAGGGGAGTCCAAAAACAGGATTAAGTAAAACTTTAGAATAGGAATATGGAAGGTCCGAACGTTATACCAAATCGATCACTTACCCAACTGACACAAACATTGCAGTGCAATAGCTTAGCTGGAGCGAGCTGAGCACACGACTGACTCCGACAGCAGCTACTAACCGAATCCAACCGTTTGTGCTAAATCGCCAGACAGAAGAAACATTATACTGAAACAGTATAGAGGATAAAAAATGTTCCTAAACTCCAGACACAAACAAAGTTACTCTCACGACTTACGACATGATTCAATCACTTTTCCATTGGTCAATTAGGGATAAGAATGTCCATTCATTGAGAATATGTTCCATTTCTACGAAAGCAAGCTCATGATTTGACATGTTACGATAAGAAAGCCGTAATGCTGCTTAAGTGTTTGGATGTCGCCATCTTGTTTTATTCCTTAATACAACATCAACTAAAAGAATTCCTTTTAACAAACAAGAGCTCTCACCCGCTGAATTGCGCACTCAAGTCCTAATCTCCATTAAACTATGGACTAGATGAAAATGGCAGCAAACAAGGCACCCTCAATATAAATAGTTTTTTTAATAACCTCAAGAAACGTATCAGAAAACGTCTTCAACGTTTACTTACTCAACAATGGTCTGATAAGCTACAATCATTACCATCTCCAAATTATGAATTTTGGTCGCTCACAAAAGCCCTTACAAAAATTGATGGAACTCAATCAAATCGCCCACTTCATGGTACCAGGGGACTAGTTTACAATAACCAAGATAAGGCCGAAACCTTTGCCTATCAACTTCAAACTCAATTCAGCTTAAATCCAGAACCGCATGATGAAGAAACTATTCAGACTGTAAATCATTACCTACATACAACACAACTCTATCATCTTTTTGATCCAGCCACTCTAATTAAACCTCGAGAAGTTCAAAAAACATAAGCCAAATAAGAGGTAGAAGTGCCAGTGGTCCTGATAAAATTCCTGCCATGGCTTTGAAACGAAATCCTAGAAAAATGCTAGTCCTTTTGACTAGACTCTTCAATGCGATGATCCAACTAAGACATTATCCTCCACAATGGAAAACAGCAAAGGTGATTATGATACCAAAAACAGGAAAAGACCCGCTTTATCCACAAAACCATAGACCAATCAGTCTCTTATCTGTAATTAGCAAGTTATTTGAACGTCTCCTCAAGACACGACTCTTCCAAATTGTATTGGACAAAAATCTCTTTCCGCACCATCAATTTGGTTTCAGACCGCAATTTGACACTGTAGCACAACTAATCCGTACTGTAGAACAAATCACGCTCAATTTCAATCGCTGCAATCACACTTTTGGAGTATTCCTGGACACATCAAAGGCTTTTGACAAAGTATGGCACGAAGGCTTAATCTATAAATTGCATCAACAAGGATTCCCTCATCAGTACATACGTATTAAACAATCATATCTATCTCACAGGAACTTCTATGTTGCCCATCATGGTAAAAAAAATCAACAACTTACCCAATAGAATTCGGAGTTCCACAAGGCTCAGTCTTAGCTCCCGTGTTGTATAACCTCTACACTGCAGACGTACCTACGCATCCACATACATTATTGGCAACTTTTGCGGATGACACTGCAATATTTGCGTCATCACATCACATTCAATTTGCACTCCGTTATGCACAAGAGCACTTAGATAGCACGGAATCCTGGACAACTAAATGGAGACTGAAGGTAAATCCTAAAAAGACAAGTGTCGTCCATTTTACAAAGCGAAGACCTCAGCCTCCACACCAACTCACGCTTTTTGGAAATCCGCTTCCTTACAATCAAAGTGCCACTTACTTGGGAGTTGAACTTGACCGTCGTCTAAATTTTCATAGCCACATCAAGAATATAGTTCACAAGGCCACAAGACGCACTTGCGCCTTGTATCCTATTCTAAACAACAGAAATGGACTCTCATTAAAATCTCGTCTCCACGTCTACCTCATGATGATACGCCCTCTGTTAACATATGCTGCTCCAGCCTGGCAACACTCTGCAAAATCGATTAAACTGTTACTACAAAGAGTGCAAAATCGTGCTGCTCGCATGATCTCTGGTCATTCCAGAGACACATCAATTGTATAATTACACGAAGATTTGGAATTGACTCTTCTGAAAGATGTCATATCTGCACAGTGTCGATCATTCTGGATAAGAATGGCACAGTCTCCACATGTAAACTTAGAAAACATTGGCACATCCTTACCTCCACGAAATACTCACAAAATGCCACATTCACCCTAAACAGAACATACACCTACCATTTTTCTTGAAGTTTTTTACCATCCTAGCCTGATTGATCTGAACTAACATCTTGCTTCGCTGACACAAATTAAAAAAACAAAAAACTCAGAGTTGCGACAGTTGCACTCTGCCATTTCATATACCTTATTTAATCCCGCCAAAACATACCTCATTTGGAAGTCATGGGCATCAAAGCTCGACACTTCAGTCTCAAATTAAAAACGCCATATTTTTCCTTCCTTCCTTCCTCTTGTTTGCTTTCATAGAAATGAATCATTCTCAAAGAATGGGTATTTTGGTTTTCAATTGACAAATAGGAAGCGAGTAAACCATGGAAAAAGTTGTGTAAATAACTTAGATTGGTTTGGGAACTCAGCAAAATATATTTGATCCCCTACACTGTTTGAATCTATAGTGTAGTCGTTTAATTCAACTGTTATTCAATAAATATCGTAATGATATCTCTTACTTGCAGTTATTACTTCGTAAGGTAGTGATGGGATCGTATATGACGTGGTAGCACTATATTAACATATACTATATAATATTATGGTAGAGACCTTATGACCGTAGATCGTTTAATAGAATGGTTATTTGATGAATAAATAGAGCAAATGCTTATATACGTTTTACCGACACCAGTTTATTATAAAGTTCCTATATATTATATATTTACAATTTGTTGTACAGATAATAATCTGAGCGTCCCGAACATGGGCTCTGTAATTATTACTCTAGTGGATCACCTCTTGTAATGATTTTACTTAGGTTTAGGAAAGGAGGTTGTTCCTAGACGGGACACTAACTCCAGTGCGAGCTAGCAGGTAAAGGTATACCAACCTAAGTTGGGGGTAAGGTGAGAGTCCTGACTCCAGTGCAAGCCAGGTAGAGGTGACCACTTTTCGGATCGAAGAAGTGATGCCTTCAAAGGTGATTGACTGGCCTTTTTATACCCTCATTTGTGGGCGTATCTTCAGTACTTCCAACACTTGCCGCTTGGAGGTTGTTGTCGTCTGCTTTCTATGGATGCTTGGTCAGCTTTATGTAATGTTTATTTACTTTTGTGCTTAACACACTGACCTATTTATCCATATCCCATTACACTCCCCCCCTTCATTCCAGGGATTATCTCACTTTTTTGGGGAGTTAATTCACTGGGTATTTGTGTATACATATTTATATCACACTATAAGACGACACTGATTTTTAAAAAAATATGAAAAGAATAAAAAAATGATATTTCACATACGAGGAATTTGCATTTTGGCTCTAACTTACCCAAAGCAGGGTCAGTCACCATGACATCATTCCCCTCAATGGGGTTAGGCCGTTTCCTCTTTTGTTGCACTGACATAACTTATTAAAACACGTACACTAAATCACTAATGGTGGGCGCGATGCACTTTTTGCTGGAAGTTGATTCACCATTGTTGCACTGATGGGATGTAGAGTTGTGGTTGGGACTGTTATGGGGGATCTTGATTTCTTCTATTTCTATGTTCCGCTGCTGGTTTTCTTCTTGATTGGAGGGGAAATTTTGTAGTTGGTTAATTCTTCTCAATACGTAGATCAGGAGTATGAAATTTATGATGAAAATTATGATTATGAGGACACACACTGTTATTATGGCTATCATCTGTAATATACACAAAGATTAATTATAACGGGTTTGATTTTCTTTTTAATTGTTTAAAAAGATAATATACTGTAATAGATAACCCTGTTATTATCATTATTATTATTATCACTATTATAATTATAGACCAGTTCACTGCGGGATGCAGATGAAAGTCCTGGAATTTACTGGGAAGGTTGTACTCCTCATGCTTCAATAAACTGTCCAGGTTATCGATCGATTTCTGCAGAGTTTGAAGGGGCAAATGAAAGTTTGTTTCTAAACATTCTGGTAATATATACTGCTCTACTTCTAACTCTCCTATTTGCCTGGTTACTAATTTTAGATTCTTCGTTGTCACTATTTCAAATCTTGGTATAATATAAAATATGTAAATGGATTTGTATTATTACTATTAATTGTAGTTTCGGCGTGACCAATATTGAACGAAAATTATGGATTATTTCTTTCCTTTTTTTTCGTTGCTTGATGCGTGTGTCGTGTATATCTTGTCGTGTGCTAAACGTCCGCTATCATCATGTTTCGAGCGAAGCGGAGAAAAAGAAAAAAGATGTTTTTGATGCTGATTGTCTCTTCCATCCACTCGTCTACTGTGGGCGGGGCTTCTCGCTGTGACGCTGTCGTGACGTATTCGTGGCGGAGAATTTTCCTCCGACACAATGCTAATGATGGATTTTATACCTCTCTCACGCGCTGCGATGTCACACATGTTATGAGTGTGTGTGTAACTGATTTCGGTGTCGGCCGCTGTCCATGATTTTAGCATAGCGTTTATATATCTTGTTAGTGATGAAAACTGTATTCGATCTATTGATTGGATTTTTGAATATTTTTCTGTAGTTTTTAATCTTGTTGTTCCGTTTCTCCTCCGTAGTACTTCTTGATTCTATCCACTGATATAAGTTGAATTTCTTGTCGAAATTCTGGAGGGAATCTAATCAGGTATTGCATATTGTTTTTCTTCTGTACTACTGTACATGGTCCAATAAATTTGCTTGAGAAATTTGCGGGGGTTTGATGGAATCTATATGGAAAATAGACTAAAACTTTTTCGTTTTCCTGGAATGATGTTTTCGTTCTTTTCGCATCGTAAAATTTCTTTTGTCTCATATGTGATTTAAGCATTTTATTAGCGATTTTCTCGCGTATATCGTTGAGTTTCTCTCGGGAAATTTGTAATGTATGCTTAATGCCGTACTGCATGTCTGTTATAGTTCTTGGATTGAAACCGTGCATGATGAAATGTGGACTAAATCCGCTATTCGTTGAAACTTGAGAATTGATCGAAAATACGGCAAATGGTACGTATTTTCCCCATGACTTCATGTCGTTCTGGACATAGAATTTAATAATCTGCTGTGTCGTCTTCTGTGTGATTTCACAGATTCCCGTTCCTGAATGTGAATAGCTTGGATTGAATTTTAGTTCAAATCCGTATTTTATAGACATGTCTCTTAGTTTTTTGCTTGAATGGACTGGGTGTTTATCTAAATATAAACTATGGAAACATCCGTATCTAAGGATAATTTCTTGTTCCAAAAAATCCATTATAGATTGAGCTGACATTTCTGTCACTACTTTTGCAATAACTAGTTTTGATGTATTTTCTACAGCTATATGCACATATTTTCTAATGTTACCTTCTGAAATTATAGGACCTAAAGTGTCAAATGTGTATTGCTCACATATGCTTCCTACAGGATGATGCAATAGTTCACCTTGTGGCTTGTTTGGATATGACTTGAGGCGCTGACATTCGTCACATCTGTTTAAATAGTATCCTAGTGTTTGTTTCAATGAAGGCACATAATATTTTAGCATTGTTGACCTGTATAGTTTAGTTAGCCCTGGATGACCTGCCATCTCCGTTTTGTGGACCCTTTCAAACCACTGCTGGATCATAGTCTTCGGAATATATAATAAGTGTAGTTCGCCTAATTCTGGGTGTTTTCTTGTACGATAAAGTACTCCGTTCTTCAAACAATGGTACTTGAGTGCACGAATTGTTGTAACATCTTCTGGCTGTTTTCCTTCGAGTGCTAGAATTATATTGGAGTAAGAGGGGTCTTTCCTTTGTTCCTTTTTCAATTCGTCCTTTGTAGAAAACTCTTCGGTAACCAGTACACTATCTTCTAAAGCTAATGAACGAAATACAAGGTCTTCTTCTGATGTCTTAACATCGTCTGTCACTTTGTGTCTGTTAGCTGTTAATTGTTCTCTGCTGTCTTCTTCTTCTCTTTCTTCCTTCTTGATTTCTTTAGTATTTTCCAATCTTGAGAAAAAATCCGCGGGCATCTCTGAACCTTTCTTGTGTTTAACATCGAATCTGAAGTCAGATAAGAAGATTCTGTATCTTAAAAATTTTCCGATTTTATCATTTTGAGTTTGTAAGGTGGAAAGGCTTTGATTGTCAGTAAATAAAGTAAAGCGTTGGTTTAAAAGATAAAAGGAAAATCTTCGGATAGCATATATTATTGCACATAATTCCTTTTCCCATGTTGAATATCTCTTTTCTGTGTCCGTTAACCTTCTTGAACAATATGACACTATCTTTTCTTCATCCTTTTCGGGGTAGTAACACGTAAGCAGTGCTCCGACCTGATAGGTCGAGGCGTCTGTGTAGAGACGAATTTGAGCCTTTGGATCAAAATGAGAAAGTGATGGCGCATTTATGATATCGGTTTTTAGTTGCTCAAAGAGTGGATCCAATGATTGATTCCATTTGAACTTGGCATTTTTTGTTACTAACCGTTGAAATGGTTCGACTCTGTCTGTGAATCTGTTAATGTGTGAACGCATAAAAGAACATAACCCGAGAAAACCTAGGAGCTGCCTTTTTGTGCGTGGTGTTTGATAATTCTGTATTTCCTTTGCGATTTTTGGTGAAATAGAGATACTATTTGCACTCACTTTAAAACCAAGTACTTGTAGAGAATTGTAAAAAAGATGTAACTTCTTTGGCGATGCTCTAAAGTCATGTATACGATGGCGAATTAACAAAGAACGTATGTCTTCTAGCTGTTGTCTTTGTGTATAAGATCCTATTACAATGTCATCTGCGAAACTGGTTATTCTGTTTGGCAATCCTTCTAGCAACTTCCTCGTCACTATTGTTAAAGCCGATGATGACGTACTATGACCCATCACTGCCCTTTGAAATTTATAGCTTTTCCTTGTATGGTTTACTTCAAAAGTAGTATATTTTTGGCTCTTTTTGTCCAATAATAATTGATAGTAACTTTGGCTTATGTCCACGGTTGAAATATAATTCTTTCCTTTTAGACTAGACAATACTTCGGCTGCCGATGGAAATGGTATCGCAAGGTATCTCCGTATATTTGTTCAAATTGATTAAATTTAGAACTAAACGAAAATCTTGTGAATTTGGTTTACGCACTACTAGAAGAGGAGATGAGAATTCACTCGACGATGTCTGCCGTATAATTCCCGCTTTTTCTAATTGACTAAGTTGAATGTCAATTTGCTTCCGTATATTCAATGGTATAGGCGGTGATCTAGCATGAAAAGTCGCTGCTTTGTCCACGCGTATCTTGTGTATATAACCTTTGAAAAATGAGACGTCAGATAAATTATATGAAAACACGTCACGGAATTCATATAATAATCTAGCAATTTGATTTCTAGTTTGTACAGAGAGTTCTGGATTTATATCAAATAGTGAAAAATCGAAAAGTTTTTCAGTGTATGCTAATATTTCATCTATTTCTTGTTTTGTGCGATATTTATATATGTTTTCTCCATCTTCTTTCTGTTTCTCAATATGAAGAGAAATTTCTTCTACTGATTCTTCAATATAAGCAATTGGAGAGTTTTTCTGTAACGTAATTTTATTTGCTGTCGGGTTTACCACCAAAATAGTTGGATTATCAACAGGCATTTTCATTGTTAATGCTTGTATGTTGTGTTTGTTTTTCAAATCTTGCAATAGCGTAACAAAAAGGAATGCTGAGTCTGTCTTTATGTTCTTATGCACTCGTACTGGTATATAAAAAAA
>JAGDQP010046395.1:498-15316 GCA_022664845.1 Lepisma saccharinum
AGAATAAAAAAAAAAAAAAAATTGTTGGGCTACGTTTGCAGATATTATATCAGATAGCAGTCAAGCTTCCTACGAATTACTTCAGTCAGTTCGTGACTTTTCTAAATTGTTATTGAGCCCTCTATCGCTTTCAAATTGACTGATACAGTGAAACCTATCTTGAACGGAATCTCATCGTTCCATAAAATATTTCTGTCGTACGCAGGGTTTTGCTGAATACAGTTTATATTGAAATTGAACAACATTACTTACCCGCTGTATTAGGGATGTAGTAATCCATTAAAATTAAATCACCATGAAGACAAAAATTTATATTCAAAAAATTCATTCAGAAACTGATATACATTTCGAGAAAACTAGTAATAACTACAATGGGGTGGAAACGCTGCGTGATTGAAGTCCGTACACTATCGTTAGCTGCAATTGCCTGGCTTTATTTCAGACAACTGACACACGCAACTTTTACATTTTCTCACACTTCTTGAGGTCCGTTTAAGTTGTTTTTTTTTTTTTTTTTTTCAATTTGCTCACAGTTCTTTCCAGAAAAGAAAGATTACTTTTTCTTATCCTAATTAAAGAGCAATTATTAATTTTACTACGACGCATTCATCTTTGTCGATGCCTACAAAATTGAGATGAACGAGTTGACGTTTATATTTAGCCGGAAGTAGTAATCTCGTCGGAGCGACAAATTTTAATGAGAATATATTACATCTAGGTAAACAGAATATGGGTAAGTTGGGTGAAAGAACAGAGTAAGCCTTATAGGTTGCCGGTGTTAAAATATATTTTCGAGGCAGGGGTGCTTTACCTCCCAAGATGATGTCTTAGGTTTTCTTAACCACGTAAGGTTTGACTACCTGAACTACAAATTGTTCACTCCACACGGCACCCCTATTAGAATGCGAAATATTAACATTTAATATCCCAAGATGGCGGAGTGTTCTTTGTGACGTCACATCCCCCCCCCCCTATTCTGATTGTAACTTCTTTTTTCGAATGCAATTATAAGTAAGACATTGTTTATTCCATTTTGATACACTTGTTACATTCCGAAATATTCAAATGTAAATATTTTTCAAGATGGCGGTCAGAAAGTATGTGACGTCACATGTTTTCCTTATTAACATACGTCATAAGGTTTTCTGGTGTGAGTTATACTTTCTTTATTCCATCTCGATACGACTTCTATATTGCCATATACAGTGTTAAGATTAAATTGTTTCGCAAGATGGCGGCTTGTACTTTGTAACATCACATATCTTTTGTATTCTGATTGAAGTTTCTACTTTCGGATGCAATCCTGAGTAAGGTACCGTTTATTACACCTTGATACGACTATTAGAACGCGAGATATTAAAATAATAATATTTCTCAAAATGGCCGCCGTGACTAAGTGACGTCACTTATTTTTGCTATTGCTTCTAAACGCAATATACCTCAGGTTATGAACCCAATATGACAGGGGGACTACGGCTCCTAAACGCCTTTGTTTATAGGTGCAATCTGACGAGGAGGTCTGCGGCCCCTGAAAGCCTTACCTTTGGTTATGGATACAGTATTATGTGAAGTTTGGCTGCAATCGACTCACTGATTTCTACGTAATGGTTTATTTAATAATTTAGTCTTTTTACCAAGGAAATGCTAAATAGTTTTATATTATTGATGTGGTGCAAGTCTGAAGGGTTGAGTCCTATACGATCATGTAAAGTTTGATGCAAATTATCGTAAACGTTCTCACATGTACGTTTCAGTAATTGAGTGTTGTTACCATGGAAACTATAATAATGTGAAAGTTCTGGTAAAGCTAAAACATGGAGGATTGATTGTCTGTTCTATCAGAATACCGAGTTTGGATGTCATAGGTCCAGACATTTTCGCGTAATTCGTGAAATTGTTTTTTTTTCTTTGAGTACCATTACCATGGAAACCAATACAACTTTTCGTTCATTTCTTGATTTATAACCCTTCTGAAAGAAAGTCGCAGAATGAAAAAGGTTGAGAAACGCTGTATTAAAGTAAACGGAGTCGTATTTTTTTCTTTTTCAATAATCACAAGTTTCCGCTGCAGACAGACTCCATTTCGTACAGATTTCGATGTCACAGATTTGCTATTTCAGCTAGAACACCGTAAGGAGTGGAGGAGGTCCCTTGTCTTCATTTGTACACTATCGTTAGCACCACACATCTACTTGAACCAAACATTTGTTTGTGTCTACTCAAGACAATAGGAGGAGGAAACAAACCTTTAATACGTTTCTCTTCCCCCCCCCCCGCCCCTCTTGTTGACAAACTTTTCTAACAGTTTTAGATTTCACCGTCTTGTTCAACCCGAACGGTTGTTGCTTCAGTCCAAGCAAACTGAATACATATACATCCCATTACCATGTAATTTTGAGGACAAAATGCCGGCACTGGGTCTTCCGAGATCGTTGTAGTCAACATACAGTTGCAAGAAAGATTCCCCCCCTCTCTTTTCACCCTCTGCCACATACACATTTTATGCATGTTATACATACAACATGTATGCATTACATATCAGACAAAGTGTTATCTGCGGTCTCGAAAAAGAGTGAAACGCTGGTAGTAAATCATATGGTTAAGGGCTCTTGTGGGTAGTAAAACTGTTTTCAGATTCATGATTCAGAATTTTGAAATAATGTACGAGATAAAAAGAAAGAAAAACAAAGTTTGAGGTCATTTTTATTTTCTTTCGGTTATCCCTGTTGTCTCTATATGTAAGAGAAAGGTCATATTTAAATCTCAAATACCAGAGCACTGTGTATACAAAACAAATACAAACCAATGTATTCGGTTTAGATCATATCAAAGCGGAAGACTGAAGAACTGGAAATCAATGAAGATAAAAAGAAGTATCTTATGAACTCTAGTTAACCTATGCACCACAACGGAGTAGCTCGAAGTTTTACGTTCGCCAAGTATACCAAAGATCCTCAAGTCCAAATCCCAAGGGCTGGCATATGCTTTCGCTTAGTTATGATTGGTTAAAGTGCGCGGTTACAGGTTCGATTCCCGTGCATTTTAGACATTGAAAAATTATTGCAAATCAAATAGGTCTATATCGATCTTACACAAATATCGTTCGATACAGATATTAGATATACTTATTTACGCTCGATATCGATGTTGCATAATATCGATAAATCAATCGATAATCCAGAAATCGTATAGTTCTTATTTGTAGCCTTTATTTTGGAAACTTATTTTCTCAAATTGTTTGTTTTCATTACAGTAATATTCACAGTTTTGCACAGATTTTTTGACGAAAACGGGGATCATTTAGATTGAGATCTGCGTTTCACAAGATAATTATAAATGGTTTACTGTGTTTCGGTGAGCAAGTGAATTGATATTAACGTCCTAAACGAGCTGGTGGGCTTGTAAGGACGAGACCTACAGTTTTTGATAAAGTAGGCCTCCGAACCATCTCCATTCAAGGGACCCCGGTGGGAACTGAACAAGTGACCACGTGCACGGAAAGCGAGCGCGCTAACCGCCGCTCTGTCACCCCGATGTCTACTGTGTTTCGGGCCTTATTTGTTCTATATAAATTTGTGTGTATTATCTATGATGTATCTTCACTTATTTACTATAAATTATAGATATGAAACAAGTCAATATTACCTGAATTCTATAAATGTAATTAATTTTTCAATTTGCGAACAAAAATTAAAGAAGTTCTCTCATAATTTTTATTCAATGAAATTCTACGGCCCCAGAGATCTAAGTTTTACACGAGCAAAATAATGTATACAAGCCCCATAAGAACACGATGAAAGAACACAAAGATATTTCACTACCAACGAAAGAAATACAAGTTCTGAAACGAAAAATAAGTTGCATGAAAAGGGGGGAAAAAGGAGACTATTCCCAGGGGCTTGTTTTCGTACTTTAGTTTCAAATGAAATGAAGCACAACTTTCTCCATCTGTTGAGAAGTTTTGCAATCAAAATCTGGAATGATGAGAACATTTCACAGTTTCTTCGGTTCAGAAACCTTATCTTGGAACTTCTTCAGACAAACAAGAAAGTAAGGAATAAATTCAAAGAAATGAGACGAGCCAAAGCCAAAAGAAAGAAGAACAGAAGAAGAAGAAGAAGAAAACAAGCTAACAATAATAATGAAAAAAAGAAGCTTTCCTCGCGCGATTCCTTTGGCAGCCGAACGATAAAATAACTT
Source organism: Lepisma saccharinum (assembly GCA_022664845.1). NCBI lineage: Eukaryota > Metazoa > Arthropoda > Insecta > Zygentoma > Lepismatidae > Lepisma > Lepisma saccharinum. The sequence goes on from JAGDQP010046395.1 coordinate 4,699, forward strand.
ACTTCAAGAAGGAATAACTTTATATTGCGCTGTTCTCTTATAACTCACAACCAAAGGCAGGCATTTATTGCATGGATATCATTGTTAAAACAGCCATTTTGAAAGCGAAACTTTAACCGTTACACATAAACAAAAGATGCTCTGAGACGCCCAATTAGCGACTAAAACTTCACAAAAAGTACAGTTAAGTCTTAATAAAATTTCACATAATGGTTTACGAAATACGAACAATTTCCCATAAGTAAAAGGAAATTTTCTACTAGCAAGAAATATTTACTAACTGTTTCGCCGTCTATGAGGTGTGATCTATGTCTAAATTGGTACAATGCAAGCAGTGTGAGCGCGTACCCATTTATCAACAGTGGCTAATTAGGCCCTTGCTCGTTACATATATTACATTCTGTCAATCAATCATAACTGTTCGATTTTGAATTTCTCGCATTTTATAGCATACTGAGAAAAATGACGAACGGCAAGACCTACAAACGGGCAAAATTACATATTAAATTCCACAATACGAAGTAACGTCAAAATATAACGTAAAAGTAACACTCAAATATCTTCATATTATATAATTTAGTTGCTATTAAGCTGATCACAGCTGTGGGCTAAGCCCGTCACGTATCTAAGGGATGATTTCCCTCGACAAGTTCTCTTCCGAGAAGTAAGGAGTCAGATGGCTGTGCTGTGATCAGGTCTTGGGTCACGCCTACTGTTCCGGTATTCGTCTAGCAAAACACAAATTACCTGGTAACCTTTCGTCAGGATGGCTGGGAATAGGAGTCGAACCTCTGCCTTCCCCAGTGCCGTTACGATGTTAGAAGATAGATCACGAGCGCTAGGATTGTCTCCTGGAGAAGATCTTATCGCAGTGTTGTCAGGTTCCCGTCGCAATATTTAGCTCAAAATACTGAAAATTTTCCCGAGTTTTGTGAAAAAAAAAAATCCCGCCTGCTAAATTTACTTTCAAAATTACTGTACTGAAAATTAAAAACATACAAAGTGCCAAAATATTTGAAAAAAATAAAAATACGATTTTTTTATTTTTCCCCCCTTTTACCTTTCATGTGGCCCAGATTTACCGATTTTCCGGAAAATTTTCCCTTCTGACTACACTGCCTTATCGCCTCTGTTATCGCGCGAGCTTGGAAAACTGGATTCAGGGTTACAGAATGATACTCGTGGCTTACGTATACGTAATTCGTTAAATAATATTCGTCCGTTCGGTGGATCCTCGAACCATTTATTCCTAACCAGTAACCAGTCAGTCTGAGCCTATTGTTACAGACCAACAGACAAACTAAAACGAGAATAAAATCGGCCATACTAAAACTAAGTGAACTAGTTACGTAGGTGTCTGTTCATTAATTTCATCTACAGAACGTCATTCTACATTTCAAATTCGATACACTTATAGCTCATAGACCATTCGAGTTTTGAATTTGTAAAACAAGCAAATTATCAACTGTATTCATTGCTTCCCATTTTTTAAATTAAAAAAAAAATTAAAATAAAAAGTAGACGATCATTCATAGGAACAACCACACCAAAAAGGGTACTAAAGCTTTTACTTTTTACTCTTAGTTTACGAAGTGACACTAATTTGATAGAAGGTATGACATATCTGGAAATAATATCCGTTTTAGAATTCTCCCTATCCCTCATCTTCCACGCGTGTGTAATTTCAACCTTGACATCCCCAAAACAAACAGGTTAGCTTTGTAATAATACTATATATGAAAAATGGAAAACCATCTTTAGATCTACCATTACACTAAGCCTAATAATCGAGGCGTGTGTCCTTTAACAAAGCAAATGAGTACTGCCTTATATAATAAGCCAAATTTGTCATCAATAGCTTGATGACTTGTCATCCATATCAATAAAAAAGATAGATAAAAAATAATAGTTGACTTTGTCAGAAAATATAAATGAAGAAGCGTACAGTGAATCCACGGAATGGTAACAACCACTATTTATCAATAGAACAACAAATGGGGAGTCCAGAAGTAAAGAGATACAAGTGATAAAGAAAAAATAAAAATGTCAGATAACCTTTTATATCTAACCCGAAATAATAAGCGACACAAAAACAACAATATTTTGTACAAAGAAACCTGGGACCTTAATACGTCCTTGAACAAAGTATGATGCAGTTTTCTAGCCTGGATGAGATATCGCCAAAGAACTGTTGGAAGGTTATTACTTACAGGGCTCACTCATGTTCTTAAGACCACGTCCCATCAACATATTTCGCAGATTTACAGCAGCCAGTCACTGCACGAAGGGTAAGTTTTCCGCGGCAACTTGATACGAGTACCGGTATCTGTGACTCTACAAACAGACTGCAGTGCACTCTGGAATTCCTACAGCTTCCTGAGTGTGGATCAATTCTTCTGATGGATCGATCGACACCAACAACTGGGTTCAAATCCGTGAAATTTGGTGGCCAAGCAGTGTTCGTCCAGCTCCTGAAACCAGTCACGTATAGTGCTGATTAAATGCCATGGCGAATTGTCTTGCTGATAGAAACTATCAGCCTCAGAGAATAAGATTAACCATAGGAGAATACCTGATCGGACAGAGATAGATAGGTATGCATGAGCTCAAAGTGTCCCTCGAACGGACACAAGCCATTGCCATGGAAACATTTCGGAGACTACAACACAGGCCCACTAGCAGTAGCGTAACTAAGGACGTGTGCCTCCTTCATGTACAAACCAGAATTCTCCCCACAAGTTACTGAACTTCGAAACTAAACATTGGCCCCTTTCAACCGAAGGACGCCCCGCATTGCGAACCCGTGCCCATCAAGCTTGTTATTGGTCAGCAATCTTATCAGTTATCTGCAATTTCTTACCTAGTGCACCAAAGTCCATCCACGCGTGGGAGTAAAAACCGAAGAAGATAAGGCAACTGGCGCCCGTGGTTCATGTCGCTTTAGTATGCAAACTGACGGCGTCTTTTGCGTCTTCTGAATAGATTGGCTGGGGGAATGATTATCACGGGGCCACCCAAAATTTGTCACATCGTACGATAAGGTCTTAAATGACCAGAAGGGTCATACTGAAAAACAGTGTAAGATATGTGGATTTTCTCGTGTATCAAATTTAGAAACCCAGTAGCATGAAAGAGTCTGAAAACCTTAAACGGTACGAATGAGTGTACAATTTACAACAAGCCTGTCTCGAAATAATCCTAAGAGAATTCATAAAAAAAAAAAATCTACAGAATCAAAAATATGGTAGCATGAAAACTATACACATTCATAAAACCGCTCTTCACTTGTTTCTTATGGTCGTGCTTGTAGTTTCTGGAGCAGGGACTCACGAAAGAAATATCTAGGAAGACACGTCAGTTTGACTGCACTGCTACCTATTAGCTATTGTGTCAATTACGGGTCAGAAGCATAAAGACCATTTCTAAAAAGAGCTGGTTTGCAAACTCACCGTCTGGCATAGTCGGTACAGTGTCGGGTCGCTTGTCGGCAGACCGGAGTTCGGTTCCAGTCCAGGGATATTTTTTAAAAACAAGTTCTTTAACTACTTACGAAAAATTCCCCTTTCCCTCTTTCTGTATTCAAAATTTAACGCGTTTCGCGGAATTTAAAGTTTCCTTGTTTTAAATTTTAAACATTTTATGGCAATTCACAGAAATCGGTTACGTAAGAAAGTCGGATTTTTTTTTCTTCATTATACCGAATGTAAACACAAATCATCATCTTTAAGACAAAAAATGTTTTCCACAGTCACTCGCTTCGTGTGTTTTTCTCGCTCCTTGTGCTGACGTAACTTCCTGGACATTTCTCTAGCGAGCCGCCCGTGTTTCTGGAGGTTAGACCTTTCATTATTAGTGGATATAAGAGATTAAGAACTACGGTTAAACTTCCAACCACACAAAACTCCCAATTCTCACAGCAATATAAACTAACCCTTACTTGCAGTTATTACGTTTGATGTGCAGAAGCGTTTTTGAACCAAAATAATAAAGAGAACAGAATATTTAAAGCACGTGCTTTAAAAAAAACACACACACTCTGTGTCCAAAAAATGAATTTGACATTCAATTTAACGTCATGTTAAAAATCACTTATATTGTTCATAGATTTTTCTTTTCTTCACTTTCCCAGTCTTTTCTTTTTTTGGTATCTTTCAGATAGAATAAAAATTTCAAGTCACGTGCGACTTCCTCCCTCTCGTTCCCCAATCTCCAATCACTACATTTTGCCAAAGTCCAACTGGATTTTTTTCTCAATCAATTTCCAACCCCGTCCACACCAAATCACCCCATCCTACCTTACTGTCAAATGCAATGGTTGAAGTTTAGAAGAAAAAACTGGAATGGGTACGCAAGGACGCGGGGGGGGGGGGGGGGGGACCAACCCTTTCCTCCCTTGGATTCAATTTAAGAGAATGACTTTCTTTTTCTTTTTTTGCTTCGTTGCCCAATTGAAGTACCTGACGTGTAGCAGCAAGTTCTACTGTTTGACGTAATCATCTTTTGCATTCCAAAAAAGGGACCGGATTCGATGAGATGGCAGCGGGAGGGGATGAAGGAAGGCAACGGTTGAAGAACATTCATTTTCGTGAGAGAGCACTTTGAAATCTCAAAGCACACTTGAAAGTGTTCAGCAATGCAAATGAAATGACTCACCGGGAATAATAAGGAACACGGTATACTAAACTTGTATTTATCTTTTACAACCCTATGCAATATGCATGTAAGTCTTTTAGACACTAAATGCACAATATCCAAATTGTGTTTTCAAACTGCACAAAACTGCCGAAAAAGGAAAAACAACATTATAAGCTAATTTCGTTCGCTCTTTGAAATAAAAACAACGAAGTTCCTTTTCAAATCAAGACAAACTTTATTTGAAGTTAGGAAAATGAGAATTACTGAGTTCGACTTGTGTATATGACTTGGCATAAAAACGACGTATGTATCTTTAGGATCGACCATACTTTCCCCAAATATCCAAAAAGAGCATTTAACTAATTTTTGAAGTAAAAGAAAACAGAATGTTTAATTATGCGGCTTTAACTAATTTTAGGGCGCTATATCAATTTTATAGTAAATACAAATTTAAATTTATTGATAATGTGTTCAACTATCCTGTAACCTTGAAGGCTATAGTATATTTCCTTAAAGTTCTAAGATTTTATTCAAGCAATATAGGCAAGGTTATACAAGCTATATAGACAAAGTGGAAAGCAGTTTTAAAAAAAATGCAATTTTTTTCGAGAATTATTTTTCAGCGAAGCTCTAAGCCAAAATAACAATGGAAGCTGCCACTGACGCTAATTTATTTTCTTATAGGAATATATTTGTGTTAATTTCTCACTCAAAATAGCGACAGATCATTAAACACTCGATACTTTTTTTTTAAGAAAATATAAATCCACATTAAAAGCTCCGATCAGCTGTATTTCATTTGGTAGAACGTTGACTAGCTGCCACTAATCCTAAGAGAGGTTTTCAGGCAAATGTCGGGATTGTACTTTCACATTAGGCCCTTCATATTCTCCCCCTCATATGGTCTCGACCTAAGCCAAAGTTCCTTAATGGGAACAGATGAACTGAAAGCAACTTCAACTCCAGGTTAGAAGCAGTGTGTATTAATGAATCAAAATTTTTCTCCCACTATTTCGAAACAGAATAATACACTTCGGTTGAATGAACACTTTTGTTAATAGTAGACATAATAACTATATCGTTGATTTTATTAGCGTATCATAAATGTTTAATGATTACCTCATTAAAACATTTTAAAAAAAGAGGTTAATTTTAATAAGTTAGTTGTCTGCTCTTCTAATCCTGCCCTGTAAAATAAAAATCGTAAATTGTGGATCAGGGAGATAAATTTGTGATAAAACGAATGTCCTACCACAAAATAATACTGATATAGATAATATTGAGACCATGTATTTTCTTTAAATAAAGGATCTGTTTTAGGACCAGATTGACAACCTGTCTTTGAAAATAATTGGCATTTAAACATGTCAATGTTGCACTCACTGACTTATGTTAACAAAAAGATCACTTTCTCGTAAAAAAAAAAAAAAAAAGTATATTGAATGTATATAAGTTGTCTTCCAGATCATAAATATTACTCATTAATCTTTCTTGATGGTGGAATCGATGATAGTACGTGGAATTTGAAAAACACTACTGTTTTCTAATGTGCTGGTATAAAGATAGCATATTACCAGGGATTTCCCCAGACCAAGTCTCGAACACCGCTCAAATTTAAAAATAAATAAATAAATACGGTTAAGAATTGACATAAACCCTGCAAATTCTATTTAAACCCTTCTAAACCACCTTCAATTCTGGCTTTACAGTCCTCCTAAATTAGAAATCCTTGCAGAGTTCCTGTACATTACAGAGAAGCGTCTGGAACTATCCCTTCTCATATATTACTATTTTCTTAAGAGGTTATTCAAGATTCGAGAAAAGTAGAGTAAGAAGTGGATAAAAAAAAACTCTACAACGTAAGGAACATAATCAAATAAGAAAAGATACATATCTAAAAATATTGCAACATTTTTCAAGTCTACATGATAATCAATTAAGCTGTATTAGCGTGTAAATAGCCCTTCTTAACCAATAACCCAGAATACCTTGCTTTACCACATGGATTATCTGAAAATAAGTTGGTTCTCTAGCCTTTTCTTGTCTATTTTCATACGCATCTTAAAGGTACTATCAAGAAACAAGCAGGGGGAATACTTTTATACAACACACACAAAAAAGGTTTTAATGAAAATCGTTGCATTTATTCCAAAATTTATACACGGACAAACGAAAAAAGCGACATCCCACATACACAACAAATATAGATCATTTTTATAAGCTTGCCCTACATTAATTTGATAGTTTATATTTAAAATATATAAATAGCAAGTAAAGCATATCAATATATTTAATATAATTTATATATATTTGTTGGCCGGAACGGATTTGTATGGATTAGAATTTTCCAAACTATCGATATTAGTGTCCAATTGTACTACGGGTTATAATATACATTGAAAAACTAAGGACAATAATTGATTATAAAAAATACGGGTAAGTTGGCAACCCTACCAACAAAAAGTAAAACTGATATACTACAGAATAGGGTATGCTTCTTCGATTGCCTTTGTCAGGGTCAATTAAGTTTTCCTTCTTTCTTTTTTCATTTTTTATTTATTCGGTTCGTTTAAGCATGTTGCCCTAAATCAGATTTGTTCCCAAATCTACATGGTGTTGAGCCAAGGACGAAATCCAGAAGATTGGTAAATAATAACATGATCAGTTCTTACTTACCACTTGCAAGCACCATCTACAGTATCATACAGACATGGTTTTCACTTACCTGGAAGAAATAAAGAAAAACAATTAAGACTTGATGCACACAGATTCAACTTTTATTACATTCAAACTTTCTAGCTAGATTTATTAGTATTCTGGCATAGCCTAAATAAACACTTATTGATTCAACGAGCTTTATTAGCTAGGATTGCCACTATTCTCAGTTGCAATTATCAAAATTAATACGAATGGAAACCTGAGATAATATTACCCATTATTGTGTGACACTGACACAGTATATATTTCAATTTTCTCACGCATTTTGTGACATGGCAGGGGCGGACTGTACCGGCCGGAAACCCGGAATTTCCCATGTGAGCCCCCATGCTACCAGTTTGTCTTGGAAACGTCATGTTACTCAATGAAGACCACTTTCTCCGATTTTACTACTATTTTGTGCTTTAGGGTCTTGCCCCGGTTTTCCAAAATTAGCAATATTGACGCACAAGACTTGTTATGACAATCATAAGGCAAGGCAGTAGTTACACTCAGCAGGCCTACAGCCTACTGTAAACTCTCAAATCGCAAAAAAAAAAAAAAAAAGAACACATACAAAGTTGGTAAGGGCATTTTGTTACATTCGTATTCTTTTCAGGCACTATATTTACTGTAATTTGAGTCGTGATCAATTTCCTAAGGGCCCTTGCAAGTTCTTTTTTGGAACCCACTACCATAAAAGGTAATGAAGGCCCTTAAAAAGTGTTTTGGAGCCCACGTGCCACAACGCCCATTACAACGGCCCTTTGGTAACCAGTGGATGGGCCCTTTCGTTACAAGTCCGCTCCTGGACACTGGAACACGAAACCTATCTTTTTATCAAACTTTACTCAATGTACCTTTCTTTAAAGTTTATTATTACTTATGTAACTGATTTGAAACATATCTTGTTTTGAGAAAATATCTAATATGAGACTTTGACAAGAAAAGAGTTTGTTTTTTTTAGTCTGTTTGACACTGTCATGGAATATACCTTCTTTACCCCTTTTCCTGATTATTCTCCGTACTTGCATTTTCTTCGTATGTCTTTGTTCTTCAGTTCTTTATAGCTCCATTCTGATTACAACCAATTTAGCTAAATTCCTGTTTTTATGTTGAATGATGTCACACAAATACAGCGAAGAACTCTTGTTACTTTCTAGAAGGAAATAAAACTAGAGAAATCCGATGAGAAACACAAGAAAAAGAAACAGAAAGAGAAGAGGAAGAAGATTTAATGCGTTTTTTTCCGATGGTTACAATGGCAAGACCAAACTGAAACCAGAAAAAGCAAGAATGTGTTTCAACAATGACTATTAAAGGATTGAAAATTTATCTATCGTCCACACAGGAACAGCATTATTTATCTATCGGTGGCAAACAAAAGAACAACTAATGGAAACACAAAGTCACCACACAGAAAGGAAAAAATACAGTATCATTAAATCTTCTATAGCTAAAAGTCAACAGAAATTTATCCATACATTATACTGCTTAAGTAACGACATCTAATGAAAATGAAACTCAAAGGGGAGAGGAGGGGGGAGGGCGAGGAGAAAATTTTCACTTTAATTCTGATTTCTCAATCTTGCTCTCTTTTTTGGACAGCGCACTATAAAAGTTACATTTAAAAACACAACAATAAAATATAACTTTGTTGAAGCAATGTATCGACGTCACTCCTGAATCCAACAATAATTCCATTGCACACTGGTCCACACGCAAATAATAACTCCACCAAACCACAACTCCATGAGATGCACTAAAGAATATACTGAAGCTAGATCTCACTTAAAAAGTTCCTCCTCCCCTACCTGTCTGCGTTTTCGCTTGTGCACTAACTGGAAATATTAAGTTAAAAAAAAAAAACACACTAAGATCGAGACCGAGCTTCCTATATGAAAGGCAAGTACACTAACTATTAGCCCAAGCTGCATTGACGGTCATGTTGCATGAAGTTACCTGGTATATTGTGTAAATTTGCTGGGTTTCACTTCCTGGCCCTGAACTAAACTGATCTACATTTTCTAATCGATATAATAATTAGTTATCATTTTTTAAATTTGTTGTTGACTTTAATACTTTCAGACGTACTTTCCAACAAACTTGGTTCTGTTAACTTTAAGCGGACACTGTGGGAGCTACAAAACGACTAAAGGAAGAAATTTTCATGAAAACCAATAGATTAAACTTTGACAAGATCTAAAATCTGGTTCTAACGTTACATGTCACAGTCTTCTCGTATGCTTCACGATAGAGTAGCTGATTCGAAAAGCTTGTTGCTAATTGAACTATCTAGCAGTAAATTGGTACAATTCCCAGTTTGCATGCGTACCGGTACCTCCTTTTAAAGAATATTTTTGAAAAGGGATTCAATTTCTCCAAAACTGTTTTCAGCTGTCCTGTAGTGTGTGTTCCAAAATTTAAACTGGGATGAAGTTGGAATAAAGATCACTGGCGAATATCTTCATCACCTACGATTCGCTGATGATATAGTAGTCCTGCTTGCTTCAAGTGCAGAAGAACTACAAACCAGAATGGAAGAACTGTGTAATGAGAGTTCGAAAATAGACCTTAAAATGAATTTAAGTAAAACAAAAGTAATGTACAATCAACATGCTGCAAAGAAGGAAATAAAGATTAGCGGAGAGACAATAGGCATAGTTAATGAGTATGTTTACCTAGACCAGCTCAAAACATCGAATGCCAAGTTGACTGATGAAATAAATAGAAGATGTAAAATGGCGTGGAGTTCGTTTGGAAGACTACATTTTATTTTCAAAAGCAAACTACCAATGTGTCTGAAGCGTAAATTTATAATCAATGTGTCTTACCAGTGATGATGTACTCATGTGAAACTTGGACATTGAATGCGCAAACGACACAAAGATTGAGAGTCACACAAAGAGCAATGGAGAGATGCATGCTAGGAATAACCAGGAGGGACAGGAAGACAAATGAATGGATTCGCGCACAAACAAAGGTAGAAAATATAATCAAGACTGTGAGAAGAAGATGAAGTGGAAATCGGTCGGTCGCATAACTAGACGAACAGATGGAAGATGTACTACATTGGATTCCTAAAAAAAAAAGAAACGACCGAGACGACGTCCAAATGCAAGATGAATAGACGAAATCAAGCGTTTTTCGGGAGCTACATAGATGAGGATAGCAGCAGACCGAGATATGTGGAAAGAAGAAGGAGAGGCCTTCATCCAGCAGTGGATAGAAAACGGCTTATTTTGGTGATCTATATCCAACCCGTCCGGTCAGCGTGGGAGCAGTA